>JAVQJD010074105.1:0-26155 GCA_036023655.1 Nannoperca australis | reverse complement strand
AGAGAGGGGGACGAGAGAAGCACAGCTAGGGGAAGAAGGTGAATTTGTGACGAGCATTAATGGGATATGGGTGTGTAAAAATGGAGAGGAGAGAGAGGAACTCAGTGCATCCTACGAGTCTCCAACACACAGTTGGCTTAAAGTAAAATATTGTTCGATTTGTGCAACATGTGAAGGTTTCCTGCCCTGTAGCTCAAAAAAAGTGCCCTCCCCTCCGCTGCTCACACACTGGTACAAACACACACCTCACTCTCCCCAACTGACATTTTCAACCACTCTGTGGTGCAGGACGGCACTAAAAGCAGCCAAACAGTGTCACAAACCATTTCAGCTCTGCAGGTTAAAAAGCGACGCTGACATGCTGACAAAGCGGCTTTGTTATTCCAGCATTTATCATGGCAACATGTTTCCTCTTCTGCTGGAGCCCTGCTCCGATTAACCAGCATGCTGCTCCACATTGTGAAAATGGGACTTCTAAAAGGGGGCGGGGAGGTCTGCGCCAAACAACCTTTCCATGTTGTTGGAATTCCTCCTGCGAAAAGCCCTCAAAATAAATGACTTAATGTCCATTTAATTTGTGATTTGAAACATGTGCTAACCTTTTGATTTATCTTGTGGGTTTGACAGAAGGGGGGGGGATTAAATGTGATCTGCTCTCCATACATTATGTGCATGTAAAGAAGACAAAGCCTTCGTTGAGGATTGAGAGTATGGTCATGGTAGCCGTATCAAATTCCACCAGACCCGCTGAAGCTATTCAGCCCGGATGCAAACCTCTCTGGAGGGGCTCTCGGTGGGTTCAACCCTTGCCAATCATTCCAGGGCTTTGTTCATTTGCAATTTGGTTCTTTTTGTCATATTTAATTACATTTGAGAGAAGTCAATTGTTTCTCTGGCATTAAAATAATTGCATTTTCAGAAAGTTTTGTGTTTGGAGTGGGTCACAAGACACTTGATCTTCCTAAACATGAAAGAAACATGGAAATCATGCAACATGGAAACAGATTAATTAGATTAATTAGGAATGAAGATAATCTTGATTTTAAGCACCTTTTTCCCCCAAAAAACAACATTTTAATCCATTTAACTTTTCAGATTTTAAATGCCATGAAGGCTTACATAACTTTCTGAAATGAATGAATTTAATTTTAAATGTCATAAACTCCCTTTATGAGTGAAAGCATGAGGCCCTGGTTGCATCCCTGATACCTCCAGCTTGGTCTTGTGTTGCACCAAATATTATGGGCGGAGTTCATGGATTGTAAAATGTACTTCTGTTGTAATCTTAATTGAATGTGAGGGACAATTGCATCTCTTCCCAAGTGAACTTTGCTGCACCTCTATCACCCTAATTCCCTATCCTCTCTCTATTATCTGTAATAAACAAAATATACAGGGTTAATACAAAGTCTTAAAAGATTGGAAAACACTTATTTTTAATCATGTTTCCAATGTTAGGAAAATGCTTGAATTCAAATATACTCTTTACTATTTACTTGAAAAGTAGTCAATCATATAAACTCATATAAGAGTTATTTTGGGGGAGAAAACGAGAAATCAGAGAAGAATGAACAGTAAGATCTCATCTCCTGTGGCGTTCTTGAATTACAACATGAGCTTCTTTGAAAGTAAAATTGTCGTACCTCATACTTGTGTTATGACGCCAGTTTTCAAAAGTGTGGTTGTTGTCCCTCAGTGAAGGATTACTTTTACTGATTCCACCTGACGCCTCCAGTTGTTCTGTATGCTGTTTCAGAACTGAACAGGAGTGAAGACGCTTGGGAAGAGTTTAAGATGTCTTTCTTTAGAGAGCATGCATGTAAAGGCTATCGCAGTGTCCAACAGATGTAGAGGAAGAAACAACAAAAGTGAAATCAGGATAGCGCTGTCCTTTAACAAAGACAGTTAAAGCACAGCGTACCCTTGAGTATCGTCAAGGGAAGTCATCTGAAGAAACCCAGTTTTGTTTCCTGTGAAGAAGTGCTTGGAAGACAAAAAAAGTGCAAATTTTTCCAGCTCTTGTACGAACGCGACCCTGCTGGAACTCCAGGGGAGGATTTCTTGTCTAAAGTACCCCAGAGATGTGATATTTTTCCCCATGTGATTTATTAAATGGGGCAGGCTGTAGAACGGTGGAGGACCATGATTGGGGGGGTGGGGGGTAGGGTCCGCTATCATTGTCCCTCGGGATGTGTGTGCACACAGCTATGTGACAAATTAACATCAAAAAGTGCCTCTTGTTTCTGGAAGCGAGGGGGGAAACTTCTTTCTAGCTGATTTATGTCATCTCACCACTCCCACAGACGGCAGCCGCCCGGACCATTTAGACAGCTCTCGCGTTAAATTGAGCCATTTCATTAAATCTAAAACCAAATTACCTCATTGTATTTGCCCTAAATATGACCCACCATAACAGCACTGATCTCTCAGGATGAGCAGCCACATGAGATTTCCCCATCTACAGGGATTTTATGACTGTGGAGGTAAAGGAAACATAAAGCAAGTGGCAGTGTAATTATTTTAAACCCAAACGCTCTTTTCTTTTAATTGACAGATAATAAAGACATCAGTCATGAAGGTTCATTTTTAATTAAAACAAAGTATCTTTCGTGAGCCAAATCATCTGAATATATTTGTCTCCTACACATTATGTACGGAGGACTGCTGCTGCTAACATGCTACTTTTACTACTCGGGCTGCGTAATCACTGTAAAACAGCCGTGTATGTGGGAGTTTAGTGGTTAGGTTCAGGGAAAGATTGTGATTTTAGTTCAAATTACTTCCTTATTAAGGTTAGGCGTTAGCTTCGTTGTCCTGGTAACAATAACACTTGGGTAAGGCTATGGAAAAATGGTGGTAAAAACAAAAACATTTTTGTCTCCTGTGGTAAAATGCGATCTCTTGCTGACCCATCCATCCAGCCCCCTCTGTATGTGTACTGTGTCGCTCTAGAACAACATCAACAAACTCTCCTATTAGCTCCCGTCAATTCCTCCGGCAGCTAGAGGGCGCCGCCCAGACCTTAAACGGTTTAACCTAATCTTAAGTGGTTTTTGGGCACTTGCTGAAACCGCTGATTCTGTCAAACTCTATTAAGTTAAGGGGGTATAACAAAAAATACATACTGTTAGCTAGTTGAATTCATAACAATGCATCATATTGTATATAACCCTTTGTTACTAAAACTACAGCTGTCAAGTTACTGTTGTGGAGTAAAAAGTATAATAATACCCTTTGTAATGTAAGTGTACTTTCAGTACATTTCTACGGGTTTAAATCAAGTATTTCAAATTCTCCTACAAATTCACATTTGCAATGCTGGTATGGGAAACTTGAAGGCAACCATTTACATCCTCAGATGCACATTACGCTAGGTTGAATTACATTTATTTATTAAAGTACAATGAAATGCTATTCTTTGCATTGTACTGTCAGGCAGTGAGAGGTCAAATGCTCCGGGGGTTACATTTCTGCTGCTACGAGTCCATGACATTATCTAACCAACATTATCCGGCTGACTAGACCTAGCTGACCTGAAGTGAGCAACAGATTGGCACTGAAAATAAAAGTGGATGGGAGAAAGTTGGAGAAGAAAGAGAGCAGTCTGAAACAGAGGATGAAAGTGCATGACATCCTCCACTTAATTGTACGAAAAGAAAAGCATGCAGATGGACAATCCCAGAGGTCAGAAGGTCCGTCTCTGTAGCTTTATTCTGAGGGCACAGAGAGAAAGGAGCACTGACAGTTTCAACATCTCACTCTGCACTGATGTAGCACTAAAGTTGAGTCGTGTCCACCAGGCGGCCCAGGGAATTATCTGACGACCTGAGACTAAATCAAACCAGCAGAAATGACCTAAAACTAAAACTAAACCTAAAACTGTGTCTACTGGTACCACTTTCTAATAAGGCAGCCTTATTAATGGGGTTATACGTTATGAACTTTTAATTTAACTCATTAATGAAAAGATTTTACCCCCAAACCCCAAGTTTGCAGTTGTAAATGTTTAGAAGCCAATAATATTTCATTAAACAAGAGCCAATGGGAGCATCAACTCTGCAGATGTCTGCTGAGGTGCCATGACTCCAGGCTGAGCTGTAGTGGCCATTTGGTTGGCATCCTTTAGATGCATCATGTAGTCCCTCAACCCTTTCTTCACCTCTTCACTCTTCTCCCTTTTTTTCATTTTTACTTTTCCTACATATTCAACATATTCCATGTATATAAAGTAATTTGCAGCACACTCTCACATTCACTCTCTGGGTAAAAAACATGGCTGTATTAAGAGAACTGGATATGCCTGGCGCGCAGCCACTTTCTGACACATTGTCCCAGTGGCCACTCATGCTACTGCAACAAAGAATTATCCGCTGCAGCCCAAAAGCACCCCATAACCACCATTATAAGGGAAGTCTGTAGAACTGTTGACAGGACACCTCCAACGGCAAACAAGGTTAATTATTGTTCTTTGTAAAATTTTAATCCATGAAGGTTTTATATTTGCAACACGTTTCCAGAGCCTAGAAAAGTGATTTGTAAGTGTGTGTAAAGCCTGTGGACTGAGCAGGAATGAACACTAATGCATATGTGCAGTGGGCTGCACCACACTGACGTAAACCTGAAAGATAGAAAACATTTGGCTTTTGCGCTCTGGGGGCAATTTTTATAGAAATAAATTGGCACCATCTTTGAATCTAGTATCCAGCTCTTATAATACATCCATGGTAGAAACACAGAAAGTAACAAGCTGGAAGAGCCGGACACTCCTCCCATTCACTTTTTGTGAGGAGTAGCAAATCTCTGGCCAGGTGTATGATGGGGTAGAAAGAGAGATGGGCAGGAAGTGCAGAGTGCAAAGATCCAATAAATAAACCTAGAAGGGCTGGGAAATGGTGGCAACCAATCACATGTGACATTTGTCTTTTATTTATTGTAAATAAGTGTCATTTTAAAGTCCAATTGAAATTAAATTGCATCATTTCTGTCTGCTCTGTGAGTCGTGTGTCCAGTCAGAAACCAAAAGGGAGAAATTTATATTTTAAATATTTTTTGGTTTCATGATGGCGGACCTTAGTTTTGCATTCATTCTACACAATACTGTTAGTTAGATGGACAACTTGTTTCCACATAGCCAATCAATTTTCATTTTCAATTCAATTTGCTTCATTGGCATGTAACAATGACAATATTGCCAAAGCATTAGGTAATCATATGGCTACATTTTAAACCTTATTTGCACAGAGCAGTAACATGAGCATTCTATCATACTATATGCAGACAGTCACACAGCAGCCTGCTACACAACACAAGAGCCACAGGTTGACAGCAAACATTAGCTTTCTTGCTAAAGTCTCTTTCTTATCTAACTTACAAACATGAACACACATCTTGTCCTGCACCGTAGCTTGTTAAATGAGCGACCAAACAGACATTCACCGGGGAAAAGCACACCACTAACGTCAGTTTGCAGTGTAGAAAGCTAATGAGCTGCTCAGCTGCAGCACCAGCATGTAAACATACCTGCAAGTGTCACTTGGGTCTGGTTAGACGCTGTTGTGGTCTTTACTCTTTAAAAACACCAACAACACGCTGTCTGCCTGTGACATGTAGGCTACATTGCAGGTTTGTGTACTTTGTTCCCCTGTGGGGGTTTCATACCAGGAGCTCAGCCTGCCAGCTGCTGTCAGTCAAGCACAGACACGCCCCTCTTGCCAGCTGTTGTCAGTCAAGCACAGACACGCCCCTCCTGCCAGCTGAGGCAAAAGGAGACTTTCTGATATTTCCACAAATAACTTTGTTCTTTTCTAAAACATATATAACAAACACATGCAAGCACATGATTTTTGAACATCACTGAACATGATTCTCTTATTTGTTATTGTTATTTGCTGCATTGAGACTGACAGCTGTGTGGAGTGCACATGGTGTCTGTGCTTCCTTTTTCTTTGTAGTTCATGGAGAAGACCACCAGCCAAAGGGTTTTCTTTACATCTTGACAACCCAAAAGTATTCTTTGTAATGGCTTAACCAATATAAAGTGTTAGTAAATTAATGTGCCTCTTATTCACTCATCCACATACCGACATGCAAGACGCCGGTCTGGCCATCGGGAGCAATTTGGGGTTCAGTATCTTGTTCAAGGACAATTCAACATGTGGACAGGAGGAACTGGGGGTCAAACCGCCAACCGAATCATGGACGACCTGCTCTCCCCCCATGGTGCCGCAACTTCCTAGTAATCAACTGCTTGGCTTGCATTAAACTACATGTTCTAATTATTATCACCTTGAAATGACATAGGAACTGAGGAAGTATGACCTTGCAAATAACAGTGAGAGCTGCAGGGATATGCAGATTTACTGTACATTGTAAGTAGCCATTTAGTACATTACATTTGTCACCACACTGGTGTGGCTGAACCTCTGTAAGTACACTGTGCATTAGCAGGAATACGGTGTATAATTTCCTCGTTAAAATAGTTTTAATGCTAATATTCAGTACAAGTAAATACACTCCCATTAAATCACTTTTCTTCTAGAATAAGAGGGCAGCACATTTATTCTTTACTCCATTATTCACCGTGTTCCTGGTTAGAGCTTAGGTTGGCTGAATAAGGACATTTTAAATGCCAAACAGGCTCAGCTTAACGGGAGGAAATTTCATTTATAAGGTCAATGTTTGATGAGTGGGAATAGGTGTTAAGGTAAACAGTATAGGTGATGGACTCTTAACTCTCCTCATGATGGTGTCTTTGCATATCCTCTTACCCTTCCAGTCCATTCATATAGAGCTTGCAATCCCGTAGCATAATTTCTGTGTTATTTCATTCTGAGCACTCTGCCTGCTTATATTGCTCATAGCGTCTCCCATATGCACTGAAAGCACAAACAATTGTTTTAATCTCCCGGCTCCGCTAGCGTTAGTTGGTTTACAAAGCATATTTACGCTGAGGGCTCCCCCTTCCCACTGCTGCAGCTGGAATGAAAAGCGAAGGATACAGTGGAGGTGGGACCAGACTATCATCAGAACGCATCAGTTTATTAACCCGGGCTGACCAGTGATAAAGACTCACCCCGGGTTTATGGGGGAAATACAGCATGTTGCTATTCTCACCTGAAAGAGAAATAAAAAAAGGAAAGGTTTTGCGATGCACACACGCACCTGGCACAACTTTATGGGCACATAAAGCCTGAAAAGATTCTGGCCTCAACAGCCCTTTTGTTTTTTTGCACTGATGAGTAAATAAAAATTGCATAAGAAATGCAATTGTCTGTGTCAGGTGTAATTGATCCAGTGAGGCTGAACACGCACGCTCATCTGGCCCGTTACCATTTTCTGGCTCAATCATATTCCTCCTGCCTTTGACATGTTTAAAACACAAACTGCTTTTTTGTCTGGTTTTGTTTTTGTTTATATCTGTGTATGTATTGATGGAGGGGTGGTCGGCGGGCGCATGAACAGATGGACTTTAATCTCAAATTTCACACGTCTGAGAAACAACTTCAAAGTGGGGGGGTGGGGGGGGGGGTGAAAGAATAAAGAACAGCAGCATTTACATGAGGAGAGAGATGTATCCAAGGCAGCGGCGGAGGGGAACATACAATATTTAAAAGGTTGGAGACTGAGACAGCCTTTGCAACACAAACTTATTTGATCTACAACTATTATTTCAAGGGCATATCAAGGTAAAAAAAAATATCCCTGCAGTCGTGCGTTTTGAAGTTAGAAAAACATGCCAACTGCCAAACCTCATGATGAGCTTCCCCCCTCGGAGTTAATAAAACTATATTTAGTTCTTCATTACAGAGTGTCAGTCCTCAGCAGTCGGGACAGTGGAATTGCCTTTATGATTTGTTTCCCAACATGACACACTGCGGTGAACATATGCTGATTTTGAAGTGTGGTGTCAAAGGGAGAAGAGCTTCACATTGTAGTCAGTACTGCACAATTTTATGAACTACAGGTAAACTTTATTACCAGTAAGGATATCTACAAGCTAAACATGTATTTACATGTTGACTCAGTGTGTTTAATTTACAACAGCACATGTACATGTAACAAAAACATGATGTACAATATCCACAATACACAATTTATATACAGCATATGATTGATAAGTACATTGACACACGTAATTAAAAAGCTTGTTCCTGTTTGCTAACTGCTTCTCCCTGCAAAGCGTTTCTATCTTTTCATTCATTGTTAGTGTTGGTGTGCACCTGCTCTAACCTTGTGTTCCCTCTCTTTTATTCTCAGTGCTTTGTCTTTACTAACTTTACTTACTTATTTTTCTTCTTTTTAAAGCCACAGATTTTTTTTTTTACATGTGCCTTTTTTGCCCTAAAAGCCACTAGAATGTTAGCAAAAATAAGAGCACGGAAATAATTATATTTCCCGAATAAAGAAAACATCTGTTGGGTATATTGTAGTTAAAAAGATTTCCATTGGTACGTCCTCTGTATTACTGCTATTATTCACCCCGTTCACTCGAAGCCCTGTAATGATCGATCCTTCACAATCAGACTTTCCACTTAGCAGGCGACACACCCTGGCCCGTGGTCGCATCACTTCCAAAGGAGACAGAGGGACACTTCAACATTGATCAGGGAGGTTTAATCTCATTAAGATTATGAGCCCTCCAGTTAATTAGAGAATAAACGGCAGGAGGTGGCCGCTTTAGATCCTGAACATGAATAAGAGGAATATAAGTGGATAAGCACACTTCAAAAAGCCATTGCTTTTTGAAAACATGTACTAAGCCAAATAAAAAGGACACTTTTTATTGACCATTGACCAAATTGTTATACATTTGAAATTGAAAGTTGCTAGTAGAAGTCAACTATCTATTCCTGTATTTCCTTTTAAGGGAATGAAATTAAAGCCATCACACATGGATTAAAAGATTTCTGACTTTGGTGCCCCCAGGTGGCAGACACTCTGCCAGACAGCAATGCACGCCAGCATTTTGTACTGTACTGTAAATAGCTGGACTCAACCGCTAGCTGAGCATACAGCCTGGAAACAGGGGGACACAGCAAACCTGGCTCTGTCTAAAGGTAAAGAAATCTGCCCACCAGCACCTCTAAGGTTCACTAATTAACACATCTTCTTTTTCAGGACAGTGTGGGTGTGGTCGGATCAGATGTGACATGACAATGTGATAACATTGCACATCAGAAATGTTGCTAAACGCTTTTCCAACAGACCCATGCTCAGTTAAAATCAGAGAAAACGAAAAGACAAAGAGACAGAATCTCTCATACATTACAAAACTGTTCAAACTTTGGTGGAACATCATGTGTTCATGTAGGGTCTCATCATTCATAATAAGAAGCTGATTGAGAAAATAGGTTTTCGGGGCCTTTAAGCTATTTCAAAGTTTGCCCCAGATAATCTGAAACCTTTTAAAAACACCTCCAGTGGTCCTTTTACGAAATACTTGGGACCCATCGATCTGTTTTCTAGTGTTGAAATGGACTTGTCTCCCCGTGACAGATCACTGCATCCTCCTTTGTATGCATTCTTAATCAAATAAGCTGCTCTTACTTTATTAACTCGGACAAGCTTACTTCAGATAAGACTGTCGTTTTAAGCCACCTCAGAGTGGGAATCAGCCCCCGAGGGTGATGAGAGTTGACTCCAGGAGCCCGAGATGCAAGCTTTAGGTCGCTGTGTTATTGTGTGAGGCTTGGCCCGAGGCTCCGGAGAGAATCACTTCCTCTAATGGAAAACTATTGTCTGCCACTGAGGACATACAACTGTGTGGAATACAGATCAGCCTATCTGGACTTATGCACAAGACAGAATGGAGCTCTCTATCCAATAGAAATCTATTTTGGAATTGTAATATCCACTGAAGTCGATTCTGATTAAGCAATACATCTGGAATAGACTGTACTCTTGTGTGTGGCTGGCTGGTGTTTCCAGCATCGTGGTAATGCATACAGCAGAGCAAAAAACAGAATAAAAAAAGGAAGAATAGCTACATTTTCTGGTGTACTATCCCATGCAACGATGCAACAATAAGGCACTTGATGAATTATTTATTCATTGGAGTGGATTGGATGTATGTTAATGAGCTCAGAATAATGAGATAAAAATGTCTTTGCTAGATGTATGTAACATATTGTAGTATTAATTTACTCATCCTGCCTAGTAGCAACAGTTGATGTCTAATGTAAGTAGTATGTCCCCTCTAACAACAGTCTGAATCATGAAAGACACAAGGCAAGTTCACAGTCAGTTCAGAGCACACTACTGTGTGTATGTAAAATGTATACAGAGCTGGTGAAGCTCTGAAGTAAATATTCTCTGACAGATCGTCCCAGAGGACGAGGAACTCCATTTGCCTCATGGGTTTCCTCTCCCCCCTCCTTTTCTTCGGAGAATGACGGTGTGTGATACATGCATTATCCGTTTCCTCCTTTTCTGCATCTCAACAGGTCACTTTCAATCTCGGCCCCCACAGGATTCACCTCAGTCCAGGGTGTGAAAATTCTAAAGTCTGCCGTTTGGCCAAGAGCAGATCCTTTGTGAAGATGTGGGGCCTTTTCAGGATTTGGTTTGACATTGTGTGGGCTTGAATGTTTGGAGGGAAGCTCGTGTGTGGTTTGTCAAGTCTATTAAGAGAAGAAAGAAGAGAAAGATGAACAATATGAGCTTAAAATCATCTTTTAGAACTGTCCTTTTGTCACATTTCTTTTTTTGGGCAAACGCAATCAGTCAGGCATTCATTTAACTTAATACAAGCACAGCATACTGCAGCAACAGGGAACCCATTGTGGCCCATTTCTCTTATGCACTAGCTGCATAGGTACAAAGTGAGGCAGAGTCCAGCGGGACAGGAATCTCCTTCAGGGGATTGCAGAAAGGTATACCAGGAGAGTTGGGGTCTGAACCTCCAAACTAGGGGCGATTCTGAAGGATTTCACGAGCTCCGGAAAAATATATTAACATTAAACATCTGTCAAGAGGACATCAAGTTGCCTCAAAGTCACATTAATATTTGATAGGTCATGATAACACTGTGTCCCCTGTAGAATATTTCATTTTGTATATCCTAAGGGTTTCCAAATCAATCGACACCCAAACAAGTCATTTTAGATTTTCTCTGAGGGTCACCCCTTCATCTGGGAGGATTTCTGTTGTTAGACTGTTCCTAATCCTAGCCCTAACCCCTTACCCCATCCCTTATATAACTGTGTATATTGCATGGTTTCAATCAATACGTATGATTTCTTCTTTAAACACTTCTTTAAATAATTGAAAGAACAGTAAATTCTTCTGTAAATGAAACATTTTCAAGAATTTGGAGGCTCGTCTGATCCAGCCTCAAAGCTCAGATATCATATATGGTTTCAGGATATTGTCATGTTTACATACACAAAATCATTATGTATCTTTTAGGACACTGTGAAATGAAGCGTTCCACAAACTTCTTGGAAGCTTTTCAAGGACCCCCAAGGGTCACTTGATCTAACCTTTCAATATTATAATATCACCCTTTTTTGACCCCATACTTTCAGTATATGTTTAAGGTTTACATGCAAAACATCATCTGACACAATGCAGAAGACAACATACCTTTAGCACCAATGAGATAATTGGATGGACGGCCTGGTATATCCGGGACATCGACCTAGTAAAAAATATAAACAGGACTATGGTCATGCAACTTCACAACATAAACATATTTTACAAGTAATATTATGAAAACAAATGCCAAGACACATACAATTTTATGGTTCAATTATTGTAACAGAGGATATATTTTATCAAAGTCTTTGGAGAAAGTTATTTCACCACAGTGTTGAAATATTACTGCTATTTATCATACTTTTTTACAGTTGTTTTATTACAGATATTTAATTATTCCCATCTTTGTGGCTACATTACTGACTTAACAGAGACAGGAAAACATGTTACATTTAAGTTTAGAGAGGCTTTATTTTCAACTACGTTAGGGGAGAGGTTAAACTGGGTCAGGTTGTTTACCTTGTGGGACGGAGGTCTTTTTAAACAGCTACTGCCATCCTCTCTCTGCGGAGGTCAGCTGGGGGTCATTTAGTCTCTTTAATGGACAGGGCAAAGGCAGGCTCTTTAAATGACTGGGAGAGGGTCACATGACCGAAGGAGAACAGAAAGAGCAAAACAAGAAGAGAGAGCAATCCCCCCCACCGTACTGAAGGCCAGAGGTCAAGGAGGCTTTCATGCAGCGTTACGAGCAGAGAGTTAATGTGTGTTTACTGATGATGCCTGACGTGATCAGCGTTCGCTTCACATCGAATTATACGAACAAACAGAGTGGAGAGAGTTTCAAGAGTGGCAATGTTGTTATCGCTAAATCCTCTAAATCTCAGTCGGAGAGAGTTCCAACAAAATGCATCACATGGCCTTCAAATACAAATAGAAACCGCTCTTATCAGATTACAGAGGTCATCTACAAGGTCACAAACAGCCATTTGCTGTTTGCACGGTTTAGAAGTATTTTTGGTAACACCATCTTGCTACCACTTTGTATTTGATGCTAGAACATATACTGTTTTATTTAGTTTTTCACTTAGTTTTGAGGATATACATTGTGTTTTAATCTATTACAGGTTTCTATCTAGTAAATAGATATTCCAAACAGATCTAGATTTTTCATTTGGGTTAGTTAGTTTAAATTAGAGGCTTTTTTATGAGTCCATAATTATTCTCTCGAACACAAGTGTTTTCTTTCAAAATGTTTATTCAGCATCAACAAAGAAGAAAATATTAAAGGGCTTACATAAGCTCAAAATCAATATAGTTCTAACAAATCTCTAGATGGAAATGATTACTACTTCACCAGCATGTGATTTAGTAGCTTAAGATTGATTATTATGTCTACAAAGTCAGAAAGTATATTGTGTTAAATCAAAAAATGACATTGAATTTACTTATTTAGAGCATCTTAAAAAAAATCACAAAAACTAAAAAGCTCCTGCATTGTTTTGCAGCTCTGGTTGTTGGGTGTACATAAAGTATGAGCAGCTATTTATAGATGTATTAAAGTGGATTTTTTGGGGGCATAATCATGAACACAACTACATAGGCTTTTCAAAATAAAACAGCTGACAATATTCACAGTTGCACACCATGCTTTTATAAGCCCTTTAACACTAAATAACTATTATTTTTACAAAAAGGAGGAAACAGCAAAACAATATGTATACAGTATGACTTTTCTCTTTTTCAGATTGTAAATGTTTAATTTACAAGGGACACAATTTCACCAATTACCCCTCAGAAAAACTATCTACACTACTGCACTTTCCTAGAACTAAGCTACTACATTTTAAAGTGATCAACCACGCAGTTCAAGATTTGAAGAATAGAGGGTGATAAATTAAGTTGCACTGGCAGCTGTGTAGAGACATTGTATCAACAGCTTATAGTGATTCACTAATCATTACCAAGTAAAAAAGCTTGATGCAATGTCATTCTTCACAATCACACAGCTGAGAGAGAAACTTAATGTACTATGGAATCTTTCCTAATCTCAAACATCCAGCCGATTTCTCCTAAAGGAAAGCATAGATTACCTCAGTTGCTTTATACATTTTACCCAGTGGGAGAATGTTTTTGTAATAATGGGGATGCCATTTTTGAAAACCAGTTTTTACTCATTCAGCAACTCACTATCACTGTTTCATTTGTATTATTTTTGCGGTTTAGTTTTCAATTCTAAAAAGGTGGGAGCGTCCATAAAAAATCCATTACTTGGGTTGAAACAGCCATGAGGACTCAGGTGTGAGGTGTATAAACAGTTCAATATCTGGAGTATGGCTGTTCTCTGTACACTCCCTTGGTTGTTCGTGCTGATGGTGCCTTGCTTGTCCACTCTTCCAGACCTGATTAAGAAGAAAAGGAAAAAGAAACAGATGGAGAGTGATTACATAGGCATAATGCTTAAATCATTCATTCATACCAACCTGTGTAAGACTTTCAAGCTATATGCAAATATTATAAAAGCAAAAATGTTCCCCTCTATGAAAATAATGCAGCAGCAAGTTGTGAGCACTTTGAATGTCTGGTATCGATGTCGCTCATCTCATAACAAAAACACAGTTTCAAGCCAGAAATACAAAACACACCGAGAAGCTTGATTTTCACCTGGAAGGATGCATCTCAGATAACTGAATGAGAGGATCAAATAGCTACCTGAAAAGGACCCATTTAGAGGCTCCAAGCAAAAAGGTCACAATTACCATTAGCCCAAATCAGCCTCTCTTCACCCCCTGGTACTGTCAATGTGAAAGTGCCACTATCGATGGCACCCTTTGTCTGATCTTCAGCCAGCGCTGAGACTTCCCTAGAGCTGAGGCTCACAAAGGGTTGTTTTTTCTGTGTACAGGCTCTCTGTTGGCAGCACATAGCCAATACCCCTTAATTAAACCTGTCACCCTTTCACTGACAGCCACTTTGAAGAAATAGACCAAGGTAACCTTGTGTTTCGAGAACAAGGATGCACGTCAGCGCTGTTTATCTGTTTCCTTTGAACTGTGGCCCTTTTTCTGTGTGACCCATGCGGCAGCGGTTTTTATTTTATGTGGAGGCACGCTGCACTCTAATGAGCTGAAAGCGCTTAGTTCTTCCACTTTTGTGGTCAGAAAAGTTGGGAAAGTTTTTATTAGCTTTGACTTCCAAAAACACATTCAAATCTCTTAAGTGGGAAATAAATTCATGTAGGTCTTCAATATATGATATATATATATTATATTATATTATCCTCCTGATACAGTCATTTTCATTATATTTTAAGATGTGAAAAGACATGCAACATAAATCTCTACAACACTTAGGAATTATGCATTGCAGTGATTAAAATGTAACTAATTATGTTACCCGTTTGCAGTCAGTCGCAAACCAAAAATGGAAAAAAAAAACATTTACATATAATGCATAATACATTTAAGTAATCTTGTCGGAGAGTTGAACTCTGTTTGGAGCTTGTAGCTGAGCTCAGCAGACACAAATGCACAATCTAATCATCACTCTTCAAATCAACAATGTGTTCTTATAATTGCACCTTCATGGTCAGAATGGTTTTTGCAGTGGATAATGAAATGGTGCACACCAGTACCAGAGTCTACATATCTGATGCTTGTACTTGGGTCAACCTTCAGCTGTAGAGCAGCATGGTCGACTGTGCTGTACTGAATATCAGCTCTACCATTCAAGTGCACTCTGCAGCAGATATGACCTTGGCCCACTTGTTTTACTGTATCTTGTCAAACGCTGACTCTGGTATTGTTCAACATTATCTCTGTGCTTTTAACTTTGTCTGAACTTTGTGGCAAGCTATTCACAGCCCAGTCACTGAAAGTGGCCTTAACAATGAAGCTGTGGGTTTTTCTCATTTTAAGATTGTATCTTAATTGATTGTATTCTGATTGTTTTGAATGCCATTTTCATCTAAAGCACTTTGATTTGTCTCTGTGTTTGAAATGTACTAAATAAATAAAGCTGTGTGACCATAGCACAAAAACACTCACCAACATTTATTTGGTTTGAAAACAGTGCTCAAATAAAGAAGTCAGGTTTTAGTAATATACCGTTTCATACTGCAGGCTAAACATTTTGTTAGCTTGGGATGGGAGTCAAGGGATCAAACAAAATCTGATTGCCCTGTATATTTAGCTGAGCATATATGGAGTCATCGGAGTGCCATAAAATTATACAAAAATAAATAAATAAATTACATTTTGTCTTTATGTATATATTTTTTTCTCTCTTGATATTTCCATTTTTTAAAGTGACTTATTTGTTCTTTATTAATTTCTCTTTATATTTCCACATACAGTTTTTGGTCTTTTCACTCCTATGACTCTATAAGCATGTTAACCTTGATAATGTGTAGAAAACACAAAGACAAGCATCCTGGCATACTTCATTACATTCTGCTAATAAGCTGCTGCTTGTTATCTATCTTTTAATGCATTTGCACACCCTGAAAACATTCAGTAAACATTCCATATTAACTCACATATAATAAATTTTTGTATACACACAAACTCTGAAACATTCTGTAATTTCGCAAAGACTTAGCAGGGTAAAGTAAAGCAGATGTTTAGCAGCTCTGGTATCAGTTTGTCTCCCAACTTTTAACATTATCTTTTCTCCTCTGAAGTAATGAAATCATCAGTTCCTGAGGATAGCATTTGGTTAGGGAGAGGAATTTTTTTTGCACTCAAAAACTTATTTTATGTAAATTCAGTGCATAAAGTTTCTGTTAGAAAAGGTTTTTTGAATAAAGGATTAAAATAACATTTTAAAGAAATCAGATTTAGTGTGCTAACGCTTTAATACATATTTTTACATTTTTGTTTGTTTAGGGTAATTTCCCATAGCTTAGCACTGTAACCCCACAAAAATATAACTTTGTTTGTTATTTATTCTTGGTTTTTAGCAGTATTGTTCTTTCCCAATGAGACAAACAAACTGAAGGAGAAAAAACTCTTAAAACATGCTTATTTTGATTGTGTCTAAGACATCCCACAATTACCCAGATGCTATGGCAACTGAGATGAAGCCAGCTGTGCAGTCATTTTAGTCAGGAACTAAATTGATGTTGTTCTAACAATTGACTCAAGATATGTTGGAGGAAGAGAGGTCTGCAACTCACCGTACGAATCATATGATTCCCCACTGTGTCCGTATTCATAGTAGTCATCTGAGCTGTAAACAGACAGAACAGTGAGTTGAATATCAGAATGTATAAATAACCAGGAAAAGAGAAAAATAATGCAGCAAATAAATTGCAGCAAATAAATGGAATGTAACTCATTTTCAGTCATATTGTATAACATCAAAGTAATATTTATTTCGATGCAATCACATATAATTTATGCAGTGTCAATAAAGAAAAACACACAGGAATTTGTTTTTACTCTGCTGGATATAAAAGTAAAAAACAAACAAGAGGCAGCTTTCAATCGCTCAAAAGTTTGGCCACATTTGTGGCTCTACAAGGCAATTTCATCCACCGTATTTATGCACAACCTCCGGTTCCATATCACCGCATATGGAGATCTATGAGAGGTGGCAACTTTAATGAAAAATAAAAAGATGGGGAGGCACGTTGCATAGCGGTTCATTTCTCGCTTGTTTATTTATTTCTTTATTTGCAGTCGCCGGTGAGATGCTGACAGAACAATCCTGCGTCAGTATCATTCAGTAACAGCGCTATCATTCAAGAGAGGCAATTCATCATAAGGCTGCCACTGAGCTGACGCCAGCCATCACAGCTGGGTCCTCTCCGCCTGCCTGTCAGTCAGTCTGTCAGCGACAGCAACACCTCTCTGCTCTGTGGATTAGAGAGCTGAAGGCATCATCCAAAACCCCCAACACCGCCCGACTGCTGAGGGCAAAAAGGTGACATTAATGACACACCAGTGGAAGTAATGGATTACATTTTCCTCCACTTACTGTAGCAGCTAATGGCTAATGTAATGCAGTAGCTTTTTGTGGGGGGATGTTAAAAAGGCAACCTGATGTCTGAGAGGTTGAGACACTCCACTCCTCTATCAAACTACTACTACTATTGTTAACAGTGCTACTGTATGGTGCCACCATTCAGGTATGTATGAATATATAGAAGGCTATCACACTAAAACATTTGGTGTATTCCATTAAACATTTTAGTTGCAGAAGTCAGTTGCTTTACGTTAGCATAGTTATTGTCTAGCTGGTTTGCTGTCTTAGCTAGCATACTACTTCAAATGATGCATCCTTCAATTCATGAAATATCTGGCTTTAATTGTATTCATGCTAAAAGAAATAGAACAGCCACTCTACAATACCTTCCTCATACCTCTTGGTGTATGTTGAGGTAAGATAGTTTGGGTTTTACTTGGAAGGTTTTGATTTCTGCCATCACTTCACACTAATACAATGGAAGTAAATGTATTAGTGTACAAGTGTCCCTGTTACTTTGGAAAAACCACACTGATAAAGGTTTTATAGGAACTATTTCTTCAGTACAAGTTAGTTCCAGTGAAAACTGTTCTTCTAAGAAACTTTGTAATTCTATGCTATATCACACCAACAAAATTACATACCTCCACTGTCTTGGCATGGAAGCAGAGATGAAACATACACAACTGTACAATCTGCTTTATTGCTAACACCCAGTAAGGGCAAGTGAAAAAGATATGCTTTCATGTATTTTGGGTGAACTGATCTTTAACATGGCAGCCTCACCAAAACTAATGATGCCTCTCAACAGCAACAACATGAGAAACTGAACGGCTGTTTTATTGTTTTCTTCAACAATTTCTTGGAATAAGGATGAACAAGACAACAGGACCAATCGAGGACAGTGGGAGGAATTGTTTCAAGAGCACTATGGCGACTCAATGAGACATGAGACAGCTCCCTACAGAGGCTTGTGCCTAAAGTCAGGCTTAGCATAAATTTTACACCGATCTTAATTCAACTACTAACAATGCCAAGCCATCAGAAGTAAACAAGGCTTTTCCCCTGTGCTAATGTAGTCTCCCTCCAAGAAGCGAGGCCAGCTGCTATTTCTCTGAGGGTGAGGCTTTCTTGTCAGCCCTTGCGGCAGAGGTGCCACCATGCATCTGCCACACGTGTCAAGTCACTGCAATATCCTTGACAACGATCACTGGCCGACAGAGACAGAGGGAGAGAGGGATAGAGGGAGACAGAGAGACACGTGACAACTGAAAGCATGTTTTGGCTCATCATGCTGTGTACCTCGAGACAAGACCTGACAGAATACTAAATAATTAGATTTCACACTATGCTAAAATGCCGAGGTGTATTCCAGAGAGGTTGCCTTCAAAATAAACATACATTTTTATGAATGTCAGAAAATGTATTTGCACACATGCTTGCAGACACACTGGGAAGTATGTGAAATATTGGCTAATCTTGAGATTTCCTGTACAGCTTTGTGCCATCCTCAACAATAAAAAACATTCAAATAACACAAACCAGAATGCTGCACAGCAATGGTAACACTATTTGAGAGGCTTGCTTACATGCTATTAGCTGTCAGCATTTTCCCCCTTTATTTATTTTCACTATGTTTATCTCACAAAAAAACTGTAAACAACCTTTTTTTCTCTGTTGCTAAAGGCAGAACGGACCAATAATAATCTGCTGTGCTGAAAGCGCCCAGTGCAGACCTGCTCTTTGCACAAAGGAGAAGAGTGCAACAAAAGCTGTTAGGCGCCTTTAATTTCTGAGGTGACATTTTATCAATATTGCCACACAACTTCTCTCCGTAGTTATTTTCTCTTCTCAATTACAGAGACCGGTGAGTCTTGAGACATCTTGAAGGTCAAAGATTCCGGTAAAAGTCTGCTTTTGTGTTGCCAGAAGGTTTGACAGCGCCGGCTGCCCTCCAGCACATTTAACATCAATCAGCACCCTGTAGTGTAAACGTGGAATTTAATTAATTCTAACACACATTTGTGACATTTACCTTTTTTTAAATGAATGCTACGCAGTAAAGATTTTCATTGTAAAGTACAGTACTACTAGCAAGGGACACTTGGTGAGAAAACAATTCGGCCATTTATGTAGCAGAGCAGTGGTTTAGATTTTGTTAGTACTGTATGAGTAAAATAAAAGGTATAATTATTACACAAAAAGCATCCAAGTGCTAAAATAAATGTGGGCAGATCATTAAAAAAAAAATGTTCGCAAAAAAATCAAACAATAAAATCCATGAAAAGTTTAATACAGGGTCATATGTTACTACAAGACATCCTGTTTGCTAACATGTCCCACAAACTAGCTAGACCAGCCCTGGCGAACCTGCGGCTTGTGAGCCCCATGCGGCTCTTTGTCTGCTCCTGTGCGGCTCACAGCTTTCCAATCAGTGTTCTCAGTTGAGTTTTTTTTTTTTTTACATTTTAAAACACATTTCTGATAAATCAAAATGCATTTAAATATTTGACAATACTATCAATAAAATTGCCATCTAAATT
This sequence comes from Nannoperca australis, assembly GCA_036023655.1. Classification (NCBI taxonomy): domain Eukaryota; kingdom Metazoa; phylum Chordata; class Actinopteri; order Centrarchiformes; family Percichthyidae; genus Nannoperca; species Nannoperca australis. The sequence continues at coordinate 6,173 of JAVQJD010074105.1, read as the reverse complement.
TGTCTAGAGTGATTGATGGGAGTCTTCAGCAAGTCATGCATGTAGCTACTCTGACCCAAACTAAACTTGACTGACACAGACGTTCATTTGTCAGGCTAGCACGACTACTCTGACTGCCAGGCAGAGTCAGGAAAACGTAAAGCTAAGCGCAAATATGAAGAGGAGTACAGGACATTTTTACCTGAACGGGAAGAATTCTATTTTTTTGCAGAACAAAATGGGAAACCCTTCTGCTTGATATGCTAGACTTCACTGTCACATTTAAAGGCTTCAAACCTGGAGCGCCATTTCACCTCACTCCATGCTAACATGGTCCAGGAGTTTCCAAAAGGCACCAAACTTCACAAGAATAAGGTAAACTCGCTGAAACGTCAGTCAGAGAAGCAGAATCAGTTTTTTTGAAAATTTATGAAACACTCAGAGACAGTCACATTGACATCATATCCGGTAGCATGGAACATTGCTCGTGCTAAAAAGCCATACAGTGAAAGGGAGTTTGTGAAGACGTGCCTCAGAGATATAGTTGCTATCCTCGCTCCTGAAAATGACCATCTGGAGCGCTCTGTGTCAGACCTTGGTACAAAGTTGGTGTATTAACAGCGCAGATGAAACACAGTTATATACAGATTTGGAGAAATGCAGGTATTTCAGCATTGCTTAGGATGAGTCTTGCGACGTTCAAGATAAGCCACAGCTAGCAATATTTGTAAGGTCTGTGTCAGAAGACTGCACAATTAAAGAAGAGCTGCTTGACATTGTGCCGTTAAAAGACAGGACTCGTGGCATCAACCTGAAAGAGACACTCATGACTGTTGTCCAGAAGGCTAATTTGCAATTATCAAAACTAACAGCAATGGCCACTGACGGTCCACTGGCTATGTTGGGATCAGCTAATGGCCTTGAAGGGCTTTGTAAAGCTGACGACCATTTCCCAGATGTTTGGACATTTCACTGTATCATCCATCAAGAGCAGCTAAGAAGTGGCTAAGAAGAGTGGCTAAGAAGCTAAACTTGGACCACGTTATGAAACCTGTGCTAGAAATTGTAAATTGTATTCGCACTCATGCTCTCAATCACAGAGTTCAGAAACTTTATAGCTGAACTTGATGAAGACCTCCCCAGTGATCTGCCTCTCTACTGCACTGTGAGATGGCTTTCAAGAGGTAACATGCTTTCCTGTTTTTTTTTACTTTTGAACCCAGTAAAGCTGTTTCTAGAAGAGAAACATAAGGGCTATCCTGAGCTACATGACCCCCAGTGGATTTCAGATTTGGGCTTTCTGGTGGACATGCTGCATCATCTGAACAAACTGAATCTAGATCTGCAAGGGAAGTTCAAAATGCTGCCTGACCTGGTGCAAAGTGTTTTCACATTTGTCAACAAACTCAGTCTCTTCCAGACCTATCTTCAAAAGGGGGAGCTCACACATTTACCATCCTTGTTAAAAGCAAATAGAGAAGCAGTTGTCTCAAAGGAGAGCATTGTATGCTATGCAAGACTGGTTAAAAATCTGCAGCAGAGTTTTGAGGACAGATTCTCCAACATGAAGCAAAGACAGCCACAGATCACATTTATCATCAACCCTTTCACTGCTGAAACGCCCCTTTAGTGGCAGATGAAGCAGCATCCCAGTTGGAGATGATTGAACTTTAAGAGGACGACAGACTTAGATGTATTTTGAGAGAAGGAACCACAGAGCTTTGGAAGGTTGTGCCCACAGACAGGTACCCCAATGTCAAACAGGCTGCACTCAAGCTAATGTCAATGTTTGGATCAACTTATATCCGTGAATCTGTATTATCTACACTGAAACAAGTGAAGTAAAAACATTGCTCTGTTCTTATGGACACGCATGTGAAAGAATTGCTTCAAGTGGCCACAACTAAGTACATTTAGCATAATTTTTGCATTAAACCTGAAGTTAACTCTTTCCCTTATATGCTTTAATAGGATTAATGCTGACTTTGAAATACTGACAACAGCAATAATACCAAATCTTTAATGGAATATGTTTTACTGCGTTATCACAAAAAGATTCATCTTGATCTACTGTTACTCCAGACAACATTGCATGATCATGCAGATGAAACATTAAGGCACATTCTCTGGTCACTGGCTTCATTTGAAAATGTTCCTTCAAGTAAAAAAAAGAAATCTTGCCAGTTCAAAGTAATTTAAGGTGGTATGAGATATAAAAGGAAGGATAGAAATGAGGAAACTTTAACCTGAAATCCCCCTTCACTGCCTTGTACATTCTACATTTATCATCACTGATCCCAAGTCACAGCTTTGCAAAGTCAGAAGTGCACTTCTGGCAGCATGAACGCAAGCATGAGATGCAGTACCTGGGGTGGTTAGATCGCACTCGAGTTATTGCTCTGTCATAGGTGTGAAAGTGCTTTGACTTTCTAAATAGGTCAACTTTTGATTTGACATTCATTAGCAGACGGTGTCCACTGGTTTGTGTCTCCCCAACCTTCACTAGCTGAAAAAAATCCACCCACATCTGTCTAAAGCCCAGGCATGTACGATGAGAGGCAAAGCCAACACCTATTAGATGAGTGTGTCTCTTTCATCAGGCATCTGATTCCAGGCCTACTTTTGCACAGGTAAAGACCCTGCCTCTCTAGAGCATCCGTCATCTCTGTAAATGCTTCGTCTTAAGCACTGATGTTGCCATTCCTGGGCACCGCGAAACAGATGGCGGTGTTAAATCTGAATGATGTAGTACACGTCCCTAGTGGACTTTGTTTTCGTACATCACCATTACTCTTCCAGTCCTCTGTGATAAATTTGAAGAAATCTACCAGGACATTACGAGCGGCAGCAGTGGTACAGATACAGTCTGATGTGGGGAGACGGTTGTTTTTCTTCTGTTAGCCTATTTATATTGCACACTTTAATTGATCATGACTGTGAATCCCAAAATACTTCCTTGATGCTTTTTGTGTAATAATTATACCATTCATTTTTGGAATAAGGTTGAAAAAGTAAAATGCTGACGAAAAAAATGCCCCACACTGAAAGTACTGATTATAGTGGCTCAGTGGTGATTTCCACAGACAACAATACAATGAAAATGGATGGGGGAAGAAAAGCAGCACTACCTTTTTTCCCCATTTAGTGTAAAATGAAGCTCACATAATTTCAAATGGAAAACCGCCTTTTGGATACACTGGTGATTGCTCAGTGTGATGGTTGATTGCAAAGCTATCTCCAATTCTGACCCCCTGCTGAAGAACCACAAAGAAGGACAAAATGGCCTACGGCAAAGATTTGACTTTACAAATGAGTCTTCTTTCAGGTTTTGAACCAGACCATTTTTGTTATGTTCCTCCCTTTTTGGAAAGTACATGAAATCTTCCTTCAGGCAAAATACTGCCTCTTCAAATCTACAGTATTCTATCAAATCCACCATTTGGAAACATGTTTGGATTGTTACATTGTGACTATCTGGAATACGAGAAAGACTTTTTATGTAATTTGTTGCAATATTCAACTTTTTGTCTTGAGACAGAGAGAGTGGTGTAAATCCCACCCCTTTTCCCCTCAGATGGTCTAATTCCCTGCACAGCACCTGTCACTCATCTTGACAAGCTGTCTACCTTGAAAACAGCATCTAGGTACCCAGCATCTGTGAAGCACTTCAGGCATTTCAGAAACAGACAGCTAACACAGCCAATCTGCACTAAGATGCCGTCTGCCTGAGGGCCCTGACACAGCAAGCAGACCTCAATGAAGTAGCATTGACAAAGGCAGGCTGATCAATACATTGCATAGCCAGCAATTAAACACAACACAAAGGCAATAAGCGACAGCTAGCTAACCATTGACATGTATATGTTCCTCATCTGCATCAGTACAATACAAGCCTAACCTTGTATCTGTCTATCTGAAAAAAACAAAACGAAACAATGAACTAGCCGTCCATTTTTCAACCTGGGAATCTACTTTAAGCTGTTTCATTGTATGTTCGGATAATACAATTTTTACTTGTGTAAGAAGAAAAGAATGGAGGTGAAAATGTGGTAGAAACTGCAATAAATGGGTGATGTCAATGTTTGGTCAAACTAATGCCAACAAGAAAAACTGCAAAAAATGATTGGCCATACTCACCACAGACATTCAATTATGGCCCAATGATGGCAGATGAACAGCTGATGTGTCAGGGCCCTTTAGTTTAGCTTCACCCAAGACTGTAGCTGGGAATTCGTGGCCCTTGACAACCACTGCTGTGACTACTGTTTTCAGCCGTGCTAGCAGCATGGCTATACGGATGGCAATGTTGGTCTGTCCAGTCTTCCACTTTGAACCAGACTTAAATATCTCAACAACTAATGGATGGAGACAGACATACCTGGTTCCCAGTGATCCTCTGACTTTTCCTCTAGTGCCACCATAGGTTGTTGCTATTTAGCGGAATTTTGGGAGCAGGAACACACCCCCATTACGTCAACCACGTCACTACGCCATTTCCGTATAAATACCTTACGTAACCGTCTCTCGTCCGCTCTCGATTACTGCGTCCCACCCGCCCATCCCTTTTTGTTTGTTTTTTCCTGTTCTTTCTCCCCTTTTTTCTCTATTCTCTCAGTAGGGTCCTAAAGGGGGTTTGTCGTACCCGAGTGCCACGGCGGACGTCCCCACGAAGCTTCCCCAAAACATGTACCTCTGTTCAATAAATCTTTCAAACGTATCTTATGGAGGGTGTGTTCCTTGCTAGTGAATGGACATTTGTGGTTTGTGAAATGTCTTAGGAACTATTTATGTCCCCTTCAGGGTGTAGGGGAAAGGGATCACTTCACTTGTGTTAGCCACCTCAAAACAAGTGCCCTTGTATGAATGTGCATGCAGGAAGATTTTACATCAACAAAACCGCCACGTACGTTGCCATGGTTTGATATCTTGCTACTCAGTGTTTGATACAGAGGTATTTCTAAACCTAGATATCCAGCCACATCCATCCTCTGTTCTCCTCCGTGCCCGTCTCTTGTACTAAAATTTACAGTTGTTCCTCTGGGAGGCATCTGCCCTTTAAAACACTGTCACACAGCTATCCTTGTGTCTGCAGGCCTCCGGGATCCAGCCTACGATATAGCGTACCAAAGCAAGATGCAAGGGAAGGTGCGAGATGTCAGCAGCCAGTAGTCTCTGAGGTGTCAAGTATGAAATAATGCTTTGATCGCACCCGAGCTGCGAGAGTCGACCTCACCATGACCTCGCCAAGTGTCCGGCCAGGGCTGTGCCACAGCTGTCATCCTTCTCATTTCCCTAAAGAGACGTCACGTTCTCTGTGCTAATAAGATTAAAGATTTTCCCCACATGAGCAGCCCTCTCCAGCCTCCTTGACCTTAGCACTTGATTTGTACCTAAGCAGTGCAGCTTCTGATAACTCTCCTGAGATGAAGCCCTCTGCTGCCTCTCAAAAAAAGATGATGGCTCAGTCCTATGTGTTGTATAAACACGGTTAGAGGATGCTGTGATCTAGGAGCTGGCGGAGTGATTGCTACGGTTGTCGTACTGAGGTAGCGTTCTACAAGGTTCCCCCCCCCAAGCATCAGCTCTTTTCAGAAACCTGTAAATGTTGCAAAAGTCTTCAGTTTTTTTGCTTAAGTCTAATATCTTAAGTTAGTGAGCGCCTTATCTGCGTTTCAAATTTAATTATATCTAAATAACTCAATGTTGCCTGTTCTGTGTGACAGAGAGAACAGTTACACTGGTAGGCTTGTCTCATTTGGCACTAGTTAGTATAACATTTTGTACCTGTTAAACCCAGAAGAGAACATTCAGATTCTATCACTGTCCAACTGTGTTGGTAACTGAGTTCATGACTTCACTAAATTGATCTGACAGCTGCAGCTAGTACTATTTACAGAATGGGGTTTAAGTGCTTATAATAAACTGATTCACTGATAAAGATTTAATTAGATAGGTAGGACCAACAGGTAAAAGCTGTAATCAAACACAGCTTAGTGTTGCTGCTAACAAAGACTCACACTCACATTCAAAGCGCTCAACGGTCAGGCGCCATCATATCTCAAAGAGCTCATATTACCTTATCACCCTACTAGAGCACTGCGCTCTCAGAATGCAGGTTCCTTGTGGTTCCTAGAGTCTCTAAAAGTAGAATGGGAGCTAGAGCTTTCAGCTATCAAGCTCCTCTTATGTGGAAC
>JAVQJD010074104.1:0-53040 GCA_036023655.1 Nannoperca australis | reverse complement strand
TGGGTCCTGCCATTCATGTAGATGTTAGTTTGACACGTACCACCTACCTAAACATTGTTGCAGACCAAGTACACCCCTTCATGGAAACAGTATCCCCTAATGGCAGTGGTTTCTATCAGCGTCCTGCCACACTGCAGAAATGGTTCAGGAATGGTTTAAAGTTCCAGGTGTTGACTTGGCCTCCAAATTTCCCAGATCTCAATATAATGGAGCGTCTGTGGGATGTGTTGGACAAACAAGTCCAATCCATGGAGGCCCAACCTCGCAATTTACAGGACTTAGAGGATCCTGGTGCCAGATACCACAGCACACCTTCAGAGGTCCAGTGGAGTCCATGCCTCAATGGGTCAGGGTTTTTTGGCGGGAAATGAAGGACCTACACAATATTAAACAGGTGGTCGTAATGTTATGGCTGATCGTTGTACACAATACTTTTTATGTTTTCCTTGTATTGTAATGGTCTTTGTGAGCATTATTTCCATTCACCAATAGATGTACTGCATTGTGAAAGTTATTAGAGAAGGACTTTAATTCAGTAAGAACTACTGTGAGTAAAATGAAAAAGAAGATAATTGTGAGATGACTCAATTAATGACACAGCTCAGCAATGCCAAGCAAAACCGGTTTGTCTTTAGGAATCTTAATAAACTGCAAATACAGTTAAAAAATAAACACAAAAATGACATTTAAAACAATCACATGCTTCCTAATTACACGAATAGTCAGAGAGACTGACTATCCTTGACAATCATTAAACAAAAGTATTGATAAGGAAATCCCTGTAGTCTGGCAGTATTGGCTGGAAAATTGTACTCACTTTTTAAGTCAAGGTGTTGACTCGTCAGTAGTTTGAAGTTGGTACCTGAAGAATTTGTTTAGAGATTAATGCTGTGCTGTGTAATGGTCTACTGCAGCAGTTTTTATTCTACTTACTGTGGGAGCAGATTAGATAAACTTGTTCTGAATGTTTTCTACCCATGTCCCGTACAAGTGAGGGGCTGTAAAACAGTAACTTTTTTCAGTTAGCCTTTCTTCAAATCAGGCAAATTAGGTTTGTTTTGGAAAACTCGGGTCAAACTTATGGCGTTTTACATAAAATGCATTTTTTTCAAGCAGAAACAACACTTGGGGGCATTTTGTGACATCTAGTGGGCAATGTTTTCGTAGAGTCTTTCAGCTAGTGCAGAATCTATTGCATCAATCTCCTCAGTTACTGCACGATCTTTTTTCATGCAAAAATAATTAATTCATGTCATCCACATAATGGATGGTCATAATGGATGACGTTATCTTCGCTTCCGTCACAGATAGAAGTTAACGGCTAGTTTGGATCAAGGTGGTTCGCATAAATACTGTTCAGCAGAGATGTTCAGACTCAAAGCATCATCAGGCCTGCGGGGGCCCACATCTCTCGATCAGGTGACTCACGCGTGGAGAGGGGAACAAGTCATATTTAAGATGCCACACTTTTGACCCTCTCTGTTATTTGTCTCTTTATCTTTCCTTCCCATGCAGGTCTCACATTGATTGGGGAAAAGATTAAGCATTGCTGAACATGGAGACTTCAGTGTTCACCTGCTGGCTCCTCTTTCTGCTGTTCAGCCCAGGTGTTCCCACGTGTTTACCCACTGACTTCACCCTGTATGTGGAGAGACCAGAGTGTGACTACTGTGTAGCGATCAACACTACCATATGCATGGGATTTTGCTACTCAAGGGTACGTATGTTCCTTGTGGTGAAAGATCAGATTGTCATTCATTTGTCATATTTCCATTTTATCATATATAATGTTAAACAGTGTTAATGGAAGGTACAATCAAATTGTATGAAAGGAAATATAAAATAGATAGGACAAATTAAATGTAATAAAATACATTTACAACATAATCAAATAATATAAGAAAATAGAATAAAGATTGCAAGTATTTTTTTAAAGTGTAGTTATAACATTTAATTGCGTATTGTTACAATTTAGAATTTATTAAATATTTCAAATCATGAAGAAAAAGAGTGAAGGATTTAGAAAAACTGCATTTCTGAATTAAAAATGTTATCGTTAAAGTCATAACCTTTACAATAATGCCAATTTGGGACCTTTATATTCAAAAGACATTATGATATCTTTAACAGAACATTTTAAAATGTGGTTATAATGTTGAAAACGACCCAAATCTGACCATAATTCTGAAGTATAGTTAAATTGTAAAAGAGATTTTACAAAAAATTCAGCAAACCTTAGTCTTCGCGTCAACATACAACCTTTTGTGTTTTATCTCTTACCTACATGAGTACAACATGAAGCACATTTATTGGAAAGTTCACTGTTGTGTTGACGTTAGGTAAGTCCCATAAAAATTTAACTAGTTTGGGCCCATTTTCCCCCCAATTTCAGTTAAAAACAAGCACCCTAAATGAAATATGTCTCAAGGAATTTAAACATATTGTAAGTTCATTCATGTGTTTGTGCTTGGTGAGCAGGACAGCAACATGAGGGATATACTCGGCCCACGCTTCCTTATCCAGAGAAGCTGTACCTATGACAAGGTGGAATACCGCGCAGCCGTACTGCCCGGCTGTCCCATTGACGCCAACCCTGTCTTCACCTACCCCGTGGCTCTCAGCTGCCACTGTGGGGCCTGCAGGACTGACAGCGACGAATGTGCGCACAGGGCCAGCGTGGACGGAGCTCGGTGTACCAAACCAATCAGACGCCTCTACCCATACCCTGGTCAGAGCAACTACATGATCCCTTTCTGAACCAACGTCATCCTTTAGCTTGTGATGAATATAGTGACATCTGCACAACAAACCTTGACGCAACCTTGTACTGTTACCTGCTGTTCCATCCTGTTTGTATTGTGCCTTTGTTGCCCATCATGTCTGTGCCGCAGCTCTGCTTCTCATTTTACAACTGGGGGGGTTGATCCTGGTGTGTGTAATTGTCATCTTCATTATTTATCCTCCTGTACACTCGTGTGTGTGTGTGTGTGTGTGTGTGTGTGTGTGTGACTCTCAGACTTGTAATGCTTGCTGTGAAAGGGATACTCTGAATGAAACACCATTAAAGCTGAAGAAGTCTATAAATAGCTCTCAGACTAAGCTGTGCTTGACTTAATCACATCCTGTGTCGAAGCTTTTTGTTTACTACATAACAAACATGGGGCCATGATGCGCCACAATGCCACCTCAGGGTGCTATATTTGCCTCAGGAGTCTTTCTGGAAGGCACATGACTGTTGACTCACCGCTTATTAAATGGATTATCAGTGAGGATGTTGAACCACAAAGATCAGGCACCCAGAAGAGTCACCGGTCCCTAAATTTACAGTGTGAGTTTGTTAACTGTTCATTTCGTCTCAGCCCAAGTACAGTTTGTGTGTGTAATTTCCCATTGACAAGGGGAATTTGGGAAGACAGCTGGAGCTTATTAATAGCTCAGCAGTTCAGAGTGGGAGAATGTATGAGTTCAGCACGTGGATCTCTATGACATTGCTCTCCCATCACCTTTATTTTACATAGTGGCCCTTACGTATATCACATAATTCTTCTGTCAGCGTTAGTTTCTATATTAAAATGTCTCTGTGTGGATGAAGAAATAATGTCGTTAGGCTCAGGTAGTTACTGTATTTAACTTTTGATCAGAATAGAGTAAAAGAAAATAGAAGAATTAACCTCTTAAAGAGATAAACGGTCAAGAAGAGTGATCACCATCTGAATTACTCCCCAAAAGGCCTTTTTGCCACTGATACCTGACACAACATAATTACAGAACTTGAAGCAACCTTGAGGGGAGTTGTGTTTTTGGGGCAGAAGTGGAACGGCCTACATAAGGTTCAGCTGACTGTATGGGAGATAAGGTTTGGATGGAAACCCAGTTTATAAAATGCCAATTTACTATCAACTCAAGGAAGCTTGCACAACTTTTGACAAGCCGACACTCTGTTTAACCTTGCAAACAGTCAGCTGACAAAATGGGGCCGTATTACGTCCACTGGGATTTGTGGTTTACATCTTTGTCTATTTGTGTAAATCATATTCTGTACATACTGGTTCTTTTCCTTTCACCCACGTGTTAAACTGTTAAAATTCTGTTAATTCATTGTAGTAATGCAGGAGTGAACATATATTTTTAACTCTGGTTCAAAAAAACATATCCTGAGTACAAATATTTGGTGTAGAATGGCTTTATTTATGAATCCACATAACTGGATTATGCTGTATAGTTGACCTACTTTAAAAGCATCAGACTGATATGATACAATGGTTTGAATTACCCGGCTGAAATGCACTGTGTGGTGGTGTTTTGAAAATCCTAATGGATAAAGCAGTGGATGAAAGGGAATTTGCTTCCATCAGCGATCCAACAGACCCAGCTATGTGGAGCGCATACCGACCGCTCTGTCATTCAGACAAACCATACAGTTTTGTTTGTGTTGTGTTTATTCAACTAGAAGAAATGTGAGAAATGTTTAAGCCATGTTAGCGTCTAGGGATGGCAGTGTCGATCTGCGGGTTAGATCATACCGGCTGAAATATCTCACAAACTATTGGACAAATTGAGATTACATTTAGTCTCGAATCCTACAGACTCTGGCACACACTAGCAGGCTACAGGCTAACTACGATGTGTTAGCGTTTAGTTCCCAGGACCACTGTGTCTAAGTATGATTTAAATCGTGCAGCTTATATTAAGATCCTGAACATCACACAAAATTGTCCCAAAACCATTTACAACACACGCTGTCTGCCTAACGCCCTGGAGAATTAATGTGCTTGACTTGCAGATCATATGTACCACCCATCATCTGTCATGCATCAGCAGTAATTTACTCTTTTTACTGCTGCTTCATGACAGGTTCCTAATGCCTTGGAATGTGTGTACACCTTTAAAAGCAACATCACAGACAAACCAGTTTCAATGCAAACAAGAGGCCTCTTGCCTTTGGCAACTGCCCTATTATTTTACATGTCACGCAGCTAATACTTGGTATTGTGAGCTCCTACAATTGAAAACTATTCAGTAGAATTTACCAGATGGTATGTCTAAACCCAGGGAAATCCTTTTGAGTAATTTAATGGGCTGCCTTTTGTTCCTGGTTTAACCTAGACAACAGAGAGGCCTTGTTTTTCTTACCTCATCAATGCTTGTTTTTAAAAGAAAACATTTATCTAAGGCGCATTCACTGCTTCTTATACACACAGCTGCACACCTGTGAGTTCAGTGGGTCAGTGCCTTGTTCAAGGACACGTCATCAGAGGGCTGAAACGTATAAGTAGAAATAACACAGTTTAAAGAGACCCCATTACAGGTAAAAGTAATTTGATACCTTAGGTTATTAAGGTGCAGTATTATCAGATAATTAAAAGTGCTATCAGTATTGCCCTAAAGTATTAACAGTTAAAAGTACCAAAACTAAAAGAACTCACAATGCAGGAAAATAGCCCCAATCAGTTATGTATATAAATTACCTACCTCAACCTTTAGAACAGTAGAGTACTTACAAATGTATTGAGTTACTTTGCACGACCTGAATAGAACATACTAGAATACAATAGAACAAAATGATGTCATCCCACTGGTGTACCAACAAGCTTACCAAAGTGATCTTAATGCTATTATGATCTTAGCCCATAGACTTACAATGGGACCAAGATCATCTTAACCTAAAGATCCTTTTCGGAAACGATGCCCGACACTTTCACCTTTCAAAATGTACGTAAGCATTTAAATCCATATTCTTTAACATGCCCATAACATCAATTGAAAGAATTTTCTCGTCAAACAATGGTTTCTTTCACCATACAACCTTAACCAGCATTGCAACTGTATGATTGGTTGGAACGTTTGATTGATCGGTCTATCTTCCAATAACGCAAGAAGGACGTACAGTTTAGCCAATCAACTCTGAGCATGTAAGTTAGCTGAGCGATCATTGGTCGCAATTCAACGATAGCCTCGGGTGACTCCACCCCCCCGCTTAAATCTCAATGGAAATTTCCATCGTGTCTACTCTCGGCTATATTAACAGCAGCCACCGGGCAAGTAGGCAGAAGCAGACTCCAACGGCTCGAAACAATCTTAATCAACAAATACAAGACAATCTTTTGGTAAGTAAAATGTTTCAATCTATGTTGAAACTATTTGATCTGCCTTTTAAAATAATTATTGTATTCGCGATAGCCAGGTTGTTCGCTTTTAGGGATGGCTTGTTCTGAATGGATATTTTATCTAACACCGCCTGCTAACCAACCGGTATGCATGAAACCGAGAGTAGCAGCTCTTAACCGTTTTAACACAAAGCTGTATAGAAATTGGGTTTTTTTGCTAATTATTTTTAACCATTCAACAAAACATTTCTACAGTGGGAGATTATCCTGATGTGTCAATGCGGAACCTTTATTCGAAGTTAGATAAAGGGACGTATTTGTGCTTAAAGAAGGAAACAGAGGAGCTCTGTCTCATTGGCGTCATCTCTTAAAATTCACTTTACAGCGAAGTTAATTTAAATTTACGTCGCTGTCTGAATGCAACTTGGGACGTTTTTTGCTGAAACTCTCGATCGGTGTCAAGAATGTAGAAAAAAAAAAAAAGTGGCGGGGGGGGGGGCGCCAATGTATGGTGTTCCGGTATGTGAACCAGGACACGCCCACGGGTTGTGCTTCTTATATTACTCTGCTTCCGCGTCACGGTCCCGTGACTCTGGGGTACCTCGATAAGCCGAAGCCTCTGCTGTGGATACGATAAGCTCTACACAGTCGGAGAGTGCTGAGAAACCCTGCCCATACATTCTGTCAAGTCACTCCTTCCGCTTTTCTCTGTCTAGCGCTCCGTTCATTCACTTGACCGAAGGACACTTGGATCTACGTCGCTATCTTACGCTTGCGTCACGTCATCATGTCTCAGCAGCAGATCAAGTAAGTCTCACGCGATGTCTTTTTCTCCATCACTGACGGAGTTGTGTAACTATTTTGACCATTGGTTAATCATTTTAAGTCATTTTCCGGGGGTGGTTCTGCTAGTTTCTGGACCAAATGATTAATCAGGAAAAGAATAACTGGCATATTAATACATGATTACAGACAGCAGTTGGTCCACTCCATTAATTCCATTAATACTTATTGATTTATCAATGAACAGTTTTCTTTAAAGTCAGTAACTTGTGGAAAATGTCCATCACCCCTTCCCATAGTCCAGAGACACTAAATGTATCAGAAGACTATTCATTTCAGCACTGAGTAGAGGCCTGCTCTCATTTCACGTTTCACTATTTTACAGTAAAGAGATTAACTTTGTCTTTGTCGTCGTCTCCTTTCAGCCTCCCAGCCAAACTCATCAATGGCGGTATTGCGGGCATTGTCGGGGTTACTTGCGTTTTCCCCATTGACTTGGCAAAGACCAGGCTGCAGAATCAGAGACCGGGTCAGCAGGTCTACAAGAGCATGTAAGTATTTTTAGTTTCACAACACGCCCTTTGCCAAACCTCTTGGCATCACGCCCACTACGTCTGTGTATAATCCACTGCTGTTGTTGCTAATCTCACGACGACACATGCAGGGAGTCAGGATGAATGTGTAGACATCTTTCTCATTCCTCTCCGAGGTAGTCAGAATGCCTTTAAAGGGTGGACATTTCTAACTCTCTGTGAAATATTTCTCTTTTTAAAAATATTTTCCTTGTTTTTCTTGTCGTGCAGGATGGACTGCCTTGTCAAGACAGTTCGATCAGAGGGGTACTTTGGAATGTACAGAGGTAAGACTTTCACACACCTGAATATTAAGAAACCGTAGGCTAGAACGTGTAGGGGAGGGTAAGCTGTTTCTACGATGAGGCTGAACATTGATTACATGAGTGTAAACGGCTCAGAGTTCAGATACAGTGTGTTTTGACTGCATGAATTGCTTGATTCACTTGAGTTGGAATAAGTTGTGTAAAAGACAAGTGGCCAGGCTGTTCTCGTGCAAATCAGTTCTGCAGCTTTAAGCTCATTCATGCAGAAAGTAAAAATAATTTAAACGTAGAAAAGTGAAATCTTGTGGACGTAGTTTAAATGTGAGACATTTGGAGACCTGTAGGGTTGGCTGTGTGAGGAATGCTGTTTGTTTTGCATCTGTGTTTTTCATATTACAGACTTGGGTGCCCCTGGGATAATGAAGGCTAGCCGATAAGGCGCAGCCACGCTGGAGGCAAATCATTACAATGGTTCTTACAATATTGCTCTATTTAAAAACTATAGGCACATGTTTTTGTTTTGCCATCTATTTGTTCTGCAATTTGAGTCCTCGTCAATAACCACTTGGCTGTCCTTTCACTGTCCTGTCAACTTGTTGTAGAGCCTCGTTTTTTATGTCTTCTTTTCTCCAACTATGAATTGTCCGTGCGGACTTTGGCTGAGCTTGAAAATGAATCTGTGTTGAACTAAGATTTGTTTGTCACAGATCAGTTTCTAAGTTTCCCCGAAGTCTGCACACACAAGCATAGTAAAGGATTCGGTGTGTCCTTTCACTAACACCTCACTTTCTTCTTCTTCTTTCTCCCTTGTTGTCATTAACCTACTTACTAATGTGTAACCTTTCAGTACGCACAGATTTCCTCTCTCAAACTTTTATCCACACAAAGTGGGACTCTGTTATCATAAACTGACTCACTGAACTTGATAGTCTTTAGTTTGCATCTTCTGGATATTCATTACCTTCCTCATTTCTTGTCTTGTCTCGTTCTGTTTCTCATGTAATCCCTCTCTCACTGAAGATACTTTTTAACTGAGCATTTGGCTTGTGTGCGTAGATTATTTCTACAATGGACTTTATTACATTCTAATGTTGTAATGATAGTGGCGGGGAACGTTTATTTCTTTTTTTTGTGGAAGTGCTAAATGAGAACACGATTGTGACGCCGGTGCTAACTTTGTGTTTGTTTGTTTCTCAGGTGCGGCCGTAAATCTGACCCTGGTCACCCCCGAGAAGGCGATCAAGCTGGCTGCTAACGACTTCTTCAGGCAGCACCTCACCAAGGATGGGGGCGTTAAACGCTCGTCATCTTGTGAAGTCCTCCAAATTGGGGGAGCACCCCCCCCCCCCCCCGGGTGCAGTGTCCCATCAGTTGTGTTACTTAATGTTTTTATATCTGTTAACAGAAAAGGACTGACGGTGTTCAAAGAGATGCTGGCAGGTTGTGGTGCGGGCGTCAGTCAGGTCGTCGTCACCACCCCCATGGAAATGCTCAAGATACAGCTGCAGGATGCGGGCAGACTTGGTGAGAAGAAGACAGTTGCTATATATGCAGCTTCTTAGCCCCCTGTGCCATTTTGTGTGTGTGTGTGTATTAATGTTGTTTCTTTCGTCCAAAGCGGCCCAACAGCAAAAACCAGTCATGATGTCTCCCACCAAGCTCGTGGCCACCAACACCGTGCTCTGCCGCTCCTACAACTCGGGCACGGTGGTCTCCGCACCACGAGCAGTATCTGCCACCCAGATCGCAAAGGAGCTCCTCCAAACGCAAGGAATCCAGGGGCTCTACAAAGGTCTGGGCGCAACGCTGATGAGGTAAAAAAAAAAAAAAAAATCTACCAAAAAACCTGATATTCAACAATGTTGTTAAACCAGTTACCTTTTCTTTTTTGGTATCAGGTTTTCAGTCTGAATAATCCTTTTTGTTTCATTGTCTTTCAGGGATGTTCCCTTTTCTATTGTCTACTTCCCGTTGTTTTCCAACCTGAACAGTCTGGGCAAACCCAGTCCTCAGGCGTCGTCGCCCTTCTACTGGGCTTTCCTCTCGGGCTGTGTGGCCGGCTCTACTGCCGCGGTGGCCGTTAACCCCTGTGATGGTGAGTTTTGAGTGCCACGATGTGTCCTGTTTTTATTAGTAGGTGCTCTGTGTTTCTACATTATCTAACGTTTCTCCCCCCCCACCCCCCAGTGGTGAAGACTAGACTGCAGTCACTGAACAAAGGGTCCACTGAGGAGACGTACAGTGGAGTTGTGGACTGTGTGAGGTAAAACTGATGAGCCATTCATTGTTACAGAACTACCTTTCCTGTTTAGTGTGTGTGTGTGTGTGTGTGTGTGTGTGTAATTGAACCCTCTGGTTCTCCACAGTAAGATAATGCGGAAGGAGGGACCGTCTGCCTTCCTGAAAGGCGCTGGCTGTCGAGCTCTGGTCATCGCTCCTCTGTTCGGCATCGCACAGGTTATGTACTTTGTTGGCATTGGCGAATACATCCTGGACAACTCGCCTCTGGGCCTCCTGTCGCCATGAGTGCCGAACGGCTTGCCAACTGGCTTATGCACAGGACCATCCGAGCTTAGATGGCGGAACGACTGGAAGCTACAAACCATCAGTTTACAGCGAAACAAAAGTGTTGTCTGACTGAGTCAGAGAGGCTCCAGAGTGTAAAGACCTACGGGGTTCTCTTCCGTGTGGTCTGACGGCTGTGTTGCACTTAAACGATGTCACTTGTTCCGTCGGTTATGGCCAATGTTTGCACTTGAAGCTGTTTAGCTTTACTGGACTGGGGGGGCGCTCAGAGTTGCAGTGTTCTTACTTTGTCCCTGAGACAGTCCTGCGTTTCCCTCTGTGAGGGAGGGGAGCTCACTCCATCAACACGACGCCGACGTTTTGTTTTCTCACTATCCATATTTTGTACGTGTTTTCTAGTTTTTATTTTGGATTACTGATGTGCAGTAAATGTTTTTCTTCTTTCCACTGGTGTCTCGTGGTACAAAGGCTTCAAGGGTGGGGGAGACATGGGGCCCAATCTACACAAGTCATTGCAAAGAGATTTATATATATATATTTTCCTGTACATATTTAATTTGACTAATCATGAACCTTCCTACCGACATGGGACCACATCTAAGTTTGCCAAACCGTTAACGGTGTCCTGTTACATACTTGATATTGACCCTAAAGTTGGTTAATAGAACTGCAGTGTTGTCGTATCTTAATATCTGCAAACACTTCAGATGCATTCATGCACATTTATACATGTATGTTTGTCCACGTGACCTCAGTAGAGACACTTCAACATGCAGACCTACAGTTTTACACAATGTTTGGTTTATGCCTTAACGGAGCAGATGTACATTTTGTCTCTGAAGAAAAAAGGCTTTTAGCCAAAAAGAGCATTATTACTGTGACTGAGCAGGTGAAAGATTCGTGTTACCATGTTTTGTTTGCAATGGCTTTTTGTACATGCCGTGAGAGTGTGTGTGTCTGTGTCTGTGTGTATGTACATGCACATTAAAACTTGCAATGAACTCATTCTGTGTACCTGGATTGATTGACTGACTGACAGGTTTTAACAAGAAACATGCAAATGTGTGTTAACCAGTATTACCGGTTTACCTGGACGCGATAAGCAAATAAACTAATGCTGGATGAAGGTTTCTTCTTTCTGAACAACTACAGAGGACTAGGGAAATACATTATCTGTAAAGATCATGAACTATTACATTTATTATACCAGAGCGGCTCACTAAGTTTATAATGATGCATTAATGTGTTCACTTAAATATAGGCAGATAGTGAAGTCTTACGTTAACCTACAAATAATACATCAGAATTTGGTCATTATACAGTATTTTGTGTTGATCTGAAGGAAGTAACTTATCACTAAAGTTAAAAATGTAAAAGTAGAAAATGAAAGTTCCTCCAAATTGCAGTACTTGAATAGATGTACGTGGTAACTTTCCACCACTGGAAGACAGCTGTTTTATAACCCTATAATAAATAAAGCCAGGAACAAACCAGTTTAATGTGTGTTGAGAAAAAAGGTCTAAAGAATTCCAAAGAAATAAGTTTAACAAATGCATATTGATACTGAAACCAATGTAAGATCAAAGTTTGGAGGTTCATCCTCAACTCAAAGGTCCACTTGGTGTTTGCAAAGCTTTCGACCACGTGTGGCCTTCCTCGGCTGATTCTTAGTGTGACTGGCTTTGCAGCGTGCTGCTTTTCTGAACGACCGGCATTTCTCAGAGCTCTGACGTGTTCAGGAACCTCGCCGACCACAAACTTTACATGCATGAGACACTGCTGGCGCTTTACAAGAAGCAAACGTGTGATTCAGACACTTCACCGGCGAGAATCAGAAAACAGCCAAACAATAAAAGCACCCGGGATTTATTTTTTATTAATATTACGGTTAACAGTTTGACATAAACTATATTATCCTATAATTCACATCTTATTGGCACACCAACAAAATTTACATCCAAAACAATTCACACACAATGCAAAAACTAGCTCACTGTTACAGTTCACACGTGCTCCAGAAGAGCTCGAGACGTAGAGTTACTCGTGACCTTTTAGACGAATTTGGAGATTTCACAGAGTGTGTGGCAGTTTATCATCAGACCTTCCCTAACCCTTTGGGTTGATATCATGTCTACACTTCCTGTTTTGTGCTTTAAAAAGTAGAAATACTTGAGAGTGTTGGCTGGGAGCAAGCACAGTCGATATGTACATATTAAAATCACAAGGAATAGGTTTATAGCACGGTAGCTGGAGGCTTGTCTGCGGGACTAAATAGGCACATCATGGATATTGATTTACTCTGCAAAGTTGGACAAGTCATTTAAGCACACAAAGTAGCCTATGATTGGCATAAGGCCTATAAATGACATAAAAAGAGCCGGAAAGGGCACGATAAATAATGTTAACAGCAGGTGCAGGAAATAGGTGTCCATATTTACAGCAATACACAACATTCCTGTGTCAAAGAAGGCTTCATGTACTGTGTTGTAGCTTCTGTGGAGTGCCAGCGATGAAACGTAAAGATGTTAAAAACCGAGGAGATGTGCCAAAAGCAGAGCACATGTTATGGAAAAGAACAGAGAAATGCATTTTTTCAGTGCTGGTGGAGGTCGAGGTGAAGATAACAATCTGGCCCGAGGACAACGGGGACAGCAGGCGTGTACTGTACTCTCTCTCTCTCTCTCTCTCTCTCTCTCTCTGGACTATAACAAATTACATTGAAATCGTAACTTTGACGTTCCCTTCTGATGCAGGTGGCTTGATTATGAAGGGGTTGGTGTAGTGGGCTCGCCGGAGGGGGATGGAGGTGGTAGTGGTAGGGGTGGGGGTGGGGGTGGAGGAGGGTGGGCGGGAGAGGGGGTCAACTCACCATTTATATAACCTCCCTGTTGTTCCTGATGGCACAACACAGCACCATGCTGAAGATCATTCCTATGATCTGAAATCAGACACATTTTGGGACACGTTAAAACATCCGTGGAGCTCCATGCAGAGTAGCACAACCCGATGGGGACAAATGGTTCGACGTGATTGTGAAGTGGAATCACTGTTTTGGGTTTCTGTTCTCACCATTACTCCTGCAACACCAATCCCAATGTATCCAATAATATGCAGCTTTTCATTGAAGAAGTCTGTTATTGCACTGAGACAGTCCTAAAAACAGTAAAGCATTCATATCGTTAATATCAGGTGCTGTGCGCGAGCCCGCTGTGAAGTATTTGATGTGAGTTTTAGATCCAACACTGCAGCAGATCTTTTCATCTTGCAGCAGTGCTTTACAGCCCCCATGTGGGTGTAATCTGTCATGGCAGGCGTGAAGGGTTTTACCTGGGTGTCCTTGGGAGAATCTTCACAAAGTGTGTTAGTCGCGTCGGGTGAGGAGCCTCCGCAACAGTTCAGCTGTAAATGGAAGAAGTAAGAAGAATGAAGTTGTGACGCTGGTGGTGTGAGAAGCACGTGAAGGAAGCAACTGAACACAAGCTTTACTCACAGTCTGGTGGTAAATTAATGCTATTGCGGTGCCGTTTGCATCGGTGACATCAGCGATGGAGGTACTGTAAAACTTTTGGACCTCCTCAACAATCTGTTATTTATAAAAGATACATTTAGAAGACATATCACAATCGGATTTGAATAAAGCAATACCTTAAGTAATGTACCTCTTCCTTGTTCATGAATCCAAACACACCAGCAGCGATCTCTGCACCGAAGATTATCAGCAGGCAAGCAAAGAACTGCAGAGCAGAAGAAAGAGACGCTTGTAATTACCTCTTAGCTAACTTTCATCGTTTCCTAATAATACTGAGATTGAAAGTTCATTCTTGATGTTGGAAACAGCAGTCCTAAAACTTTAGAAGAAAGTTTCCTGGAAGAAAGTATCTAATTTGGTGTATTTTTACTTAAATGGAAAATCTAAACATCCTTGAAACCAGAAGTAAATGTTCATCCATTATGTATTTATTATTAGAAGCTGTACTCTCCATGTTTGTTTAACAGTGTGCTCATCCACAGAAACTTTCACAGTGTTTTCACCTGCACTGACTAAAAGACTCTTGGTTAGCCTAGCAATTAACTGGCATAAATGAATTGGAAGTACACCAATCAAACTCCATTTCCCTTATAATTAGTTCCAAATTGCACATTGATCTTTCCAGGAAATGTTGTGTAATTATTTACAAATTACAGACCTGTAAAGTAAAGCGTTGCCATCAAATATTCGGAGGGATTGTGTCACATACAGTTTATCTGCAGCAAAGGGACATCAAAACACAACACGAATAATGCCACGAGAGGCAGCACTTCCACCCACCGATGCAAGAAGACACTGAGACTCACGCACAGCCCCGAAGCAACCAAAGAACCCAACGATCATCATCAGCCCTCCTGCGCCGAGGAGGATGTACACAGCTGAGGAGGGAAACAGGCGAAAGATTAAAACTTTGCATTGTGTTTCATATAAAGAAAATGAACAATCAGCCCATCGTGTAACGCGCGCGATGCAGGAAGTCTAGACTCTAACACAGTGTTGGTGCTCTGGCTCGTGGCTGCGGTTCACAGCTTTGCCTGAGGATGGCAGCATGATCCAACTGCTTTCACGTCTTAGTTGAGGCACAGTTTATAAAAGGACTGTTGTTGTTGTTGTTGTTGTTTGACTACCAGCAGAAAAGTGTAGGTGGAAGCTCCCCGTGTAGCCCGAAATCTCTAAATCACCTCCCACAATTTAGTCTGATTATCTGCCTGCTCCTTCAGCCCAGCCGCTTGGCAATTTGAAAAGCTTTGAGTCGAGATGAAAGAAGACGTCTCTCCCTGACTCACACCCCTGGACCTTTTTATGGCTTGTCTCACTGCTTAAAATAGTACTTCATTGTCATGTCGCCTCCACTTAGTTTATCATGAGTGCCAGATTAGAAGTGGTGTCTTGCTTTAGTGGTCATCGTGGTCAAATTTTATGCAAGAAGTTATAAATATATTGATTTCAAGACGAATCAGGGTTTGTTGAGTGCAAATAAACACCTGTTCAGTGGAGTCAACTGTCTGTCTCTTAACTGTCAGTGCGCTGAACAAAACAAGAAGTGGGTCTCTGTCCTGTTGCAGGCCAGCTGCAAATAGCTGGACATCAGATTCAGAATCCGAAATCCTTTATTAGTCTCGCAGTGGAGAAATGTACATTGTTGCAGCAAAAGTGTACAGTGTAAAATAACATAAGTAAAACATATAAATAAGTAGCATGGTAAAACAAGTACACGTGATAACATTCAGTCCCACTTCACAAGTACTGAAATACATTTAGTGCAAAGGAAGTAGCAGCCAGTAATAACAATATTATACTATGGAAGTGTATATACATCTATATATTGCACATTGTTGTCGGTATTGCACGGCAGCATTGCACGCCAGTTTAGTATCAGTTTGTGTAGTGGTCATCCTCCCCATCTGTACATGTCTCAGAGGTACAGTCAGACTCTGTGCAGTATCACCGGCACATTTGCATTAAAGCCGATGGAGCTGCAGAGTCTGTGGAGAAACGAGGCTTCCGGGTTACTCTCTTGATACATTAGTGTTATTTCCAATTACTCAGACTTGGTGCATTCATGTTCCTGCAGGGTAAAGCAGCAAAAACAGATGCCATCTGTCTGGCAAATCAAATTTTCAGGGGGTTGATTGCTGCAGAATTAGACTACTTCCCCCACCATCCCAGCTCCTGGATGGCGTCACCTCTCCCGGTCTTCTCCCCTGCTCCCAGCCCTCACTACTGAGGCCTTTACACTGTAACTATACACCGGACCGGTCCCCGAGGTCCATGCTAAGGGCCTAATCAGTGACATAGACAGCAACCACTGCAGCAATTTAATTAATCCACATGGGGGGATCGCAAGCTGTTGTTTTCCTGTTGCTGAAGAAAAGGAGAGGCAAAGACGAGGTGAAGAGACTGCTGTGGTGAAGGGGGCTTCAAAGCAGAGCGTCTGGGTTAGCAATGGAAAATATAATGGGCCAAGACTGCGTCTACTGTTTACACAAAGTGTCTACACAGAACTGATCTTGGCTGGCGATGCTTTCCATCACTTAATCACCGACTTTAATATGCACCGTTTTGCCGCGGCAGTAAAGCCGGTGGCGTCGAGCAGACAACTCGCTTTCCTCCTCGTTAACGGCGGAGGAAGCGCACATCGGTGTAAACATCTCGCCGTCTCTTAACTTTCTCACCATCTGCGTCTTTTACACGCACATAATGGCTGTTTACGAGCCGGTGCCCGGAGCAACACGGGTGACAGAACGGAAAGTGATTCACCCGGGGGGAATGCTGCCACTCTGCCTCCTTATGGCGTCACCCGGTTTGGCCTCTTTGCCGGAGGTGACTGCAGGCAGCGGCCTTCCACCATTCACCATGATGATGTTTACTCTGTCGCCAAGGCTCCTCTGTGAGAAGATCGATCCTCGGCATGCTCTCTTGCAGATATTTAGATGAACTGATAGCTTTATCTGTTTGTCTCTGCTGGCTGCTCCAGGACAGAACAAAGAATACTGTGCAGGAAGTATTCAGACCCTTTTCTTGAGTAAAAGTAAAAGTATAAATACACTATTTAGAAGTAAAAGTTCTATATTCAAACATTTATTAACAGTGAAATGTACTTTATATACATGTATATATACCTTATACCTTATACATTACTGGATCATTATTACTGGTGAATGTTTAATGTTGCAGCCGGACACGATGGACATTATTCTGACAGCTTTAGATATTGTTGGGCAGTTTAATTGATAAAAATATGCAACACAGATTATAAGATGATCGTATCTTTTGCATGTAATATCTTGATCTGCAAAGTAACATTATAACTGTAAACATAGTGGAGAGAAAAGTACACTATTTGCAGCTGAAATGTGTATTGAAGTACAAGTCCTTGAGTAAATGTGTGTGGACAAACGGGACGAGCTCCGTGACATTTGCATGTCAAATGAACCCAAGCGGAACAAGAATGATCTCACCTGCAGTAGTTTGCATAAACCGATAACTGTGAGAACATCTTGAATAGCATCTCGTGTGCTGTGTGTGAATTCATGTATGTCCCGTTTATATTGTGTGTTTTCTGTTAACTGTAAGGTTTCTTTAGGCTGCGTTGTTGGCAAAACGTCTCTTGAAGAAGAGATTTTAGTCTCTTTTTGTTTTTTTAAATGTGATCCTCTCCTGTTTACACAAGCTGCTATATGAAACTTTTTTTTTTTTTTTTTTACAAGGATGCATTACATGGTACCGTATTATGACTGCTCCTAAAGGAGTCTTCAGGATAGACTCCTGTCACCTGCCCCGCCCCGCCCAGCCTGCTACTCGTGTCCTGAGGGAGGCAGCCAGTTCCATGAAAGCACAGAAGAGAGCTGATGAAGTGAAGTCACCATTTTAGGTCATGGTCGAAACGGGTGTAACAAGAATAGGCTTCATTCTAATCATCTGCTCCTACGCGGAGCGCGAGAGAGAGAGAGGGCCTATTGTAGGGAGTACTGCACCACTACTACACACTGAAGGGTGTTTCTCTGCCAAAGGAACTCTTCATTCAATATAAAAAGCCACCTGAGTACAAAGTGCTACGAACTTATGAGACACATCAGTGAAGAGGCCGAGCTGTTCATTAATCAATTAGAGGCTCTGGTCCATTTGTCACCGTTTGAGCATCTCTGTATTTTTCCAGTAAAAGGAAAATCAAATCAGTGCTTGTAAAGAGGAGCAATTCTCCCCATAAACCAGAACACTGCCGGTAATGGTGCAGTGGCCATGTGACACGTCTTCTTTCACTTCCCCCTCGGCCTGCAGCACCATCTGTCACGTGAGAGGGTTTGGTGGCACATCCGCAGATATAAAACAGGCCCAATAAGTCAGGATATAAGTGATGACAGGAACCACCAAGACAAGCCAGGTTTCTGCTGAGCATTGTGCACAGGAAGCGGTGAAACGGCCCAATGGGTGGAGGGTAAAATGTGCCAGTTAAAAGCGTTCATTACGCTGTAACACCTGCGGCCTCTGAAAGGCTCCTCGGTTGAAATGATTCCCCCGGGAGGTTAACGAGGGGTTTGTTACATGATTTTTGCAGTGCGCCATAAACCCTCATGTCATCAGGCATGAAGTCTGATCCCGCCCCACAGACTCTGATTGATTTAGGGTTCTTGATGTCCAGAAAAATGTAGCTTGCTAAATCAAGATGTCGCACTGTTGGTTTGTTCTCTAGGTTCTGGTTTTGGGAGGACGTTAATCAGCAGCATAGCATTGAAATTCTTAAATAAAAAATCCAAATTGAGCTGCTCTGTGGCTGATAAGATCCATGTGTGACTTATCCTCCTTCATATAATAACTTAAATATAACAAATCAAACAGCTGCAGCCCGTATTTGCACTGATGAGTGGAGGATATACACAGAACTGGCACTGCTGAGTTGTTACAACAACTAACCAACTAACGAACCAAGACAATCCAACAGATAACTTCAAGCAGTTCGTTTCATAGTCTTGCTCCACATTTTATGATCTGTGGATGTAAGGTGAGGTGAGGTGCGACTGGAGGCGGCACGTACCTATGAAGAAGGTGTCAGGGGCGCCGTCACCTGTCAGTAGCTCCACTGTTTCTGGGTCAAACCTGAGCCAAAGTCCCACCGCCAGCACCAACAGGCCCGACAGCTGAGGAACGACAACTTACAGAATCAGTATTCATGTTATAACGTCACACTTTTTGCAGAACAACAACGCACACTTTCTGAACTCGATGTTTTCTCAATGTTGCCGCACGTTTGCCCAGAAATCACTCCACAGTTAAACACCGAGGCCCATCATGTTTTTTGTTTTTCTGTTGATTAAGATTCTGCAGGTGGCGCTCTTGTCTTTGTCTCGTCAGCAAAGTGGCTCTTCATGCTCGCTGCCCATTTTCTTCTTCTTTTTTTTCTTCTTCTTAACAAATTGCTGCCAGAAATGTTAATGCGTCACCTCCTGAGGACTTGTTTAGACCCTCGAACAAATCACAGGCTGCATGTGTAGCCAAAAGAATATTTATTTCCAACACTGTTCTCCGCAATGATCTTGTTCTTCGTGGCCCTTTGTTGGAAGTACAGCCTACGTTGAAAAACAGAATATCAGGTGTGATGTGCCTGATGGGTGCGCCACGCTAAGAGGACACCGGTGCCCCCTGGGCGAGCTTGACTAGAAATAAACCAATCGATTGAAGAGCAGGTGAGAAAGTTAATCCTTCTGACCTTCTACATGCACCAAACTGGCATTATTTGGTTTCAACTGCAAATGTTGTATTTAATTAAAAGAAGTCAATAAATCCAAAGGTGAACAAACAAAATGACAGCCCATATTTCTCTATATGTATCTTACATTTCTGATGGGATATCTGATAATGGTTTTGCAGCTCTATTAAAAATATGAAATTCTGGGAGGAAAACGCATGGAATAATGAAAGCAGCCTGTTTAGTCCTGTTTGTTTTCTCGGCACAGTGGATCTGCTGCTTCCAGGGAACAAATGCACGAGAAAAAACCATGGGAAAAACAACAGCTCGTGTTTCCATTTGGATCATAAAAGTATCATATCTAAACGGCAGCGTCAGCGCATCTCCCGGGGTGCGTTTCAGCCACAGGCTGTGCCAGCCTCACGGTGCCTTGGTGATGTAACTCACACTGGCATTGGCTGCTTGTTTGGCTCTGCACCCCAAAATGACAGCGTAATACTGTACGCCCCTTTTGGCTCCGACCACAACAGCCCTGCTTTCAGTCCCCGAAACTCTCCAAACAAAGAGGACGCTGTGTGTTTGGGTGACACAAGTGAGCGTCTTACAGAGCACAGATGAGTCAATGCAGCTATTTCAATATGCATATACTGTATCATTTAGCAGTCAAACATGAGCATCCACCCACGACAATTGCAAGTCTGTGATAACACCTGGAGCTGAAACGGTTAATCACTTGATCAAAATGAATCTGCAACTATTGGTAACAAGTGGTGGTAAAAAAATGGGCCATCTCGTCTATTGTGAGGATGTGCTGGTTTTATTTGTCTTGTGTGACAGTAAATTGACTCTGCAACGATTTGAAGACATGTCACCTTTAGCTTTAGGAAACTGTTCTCAGCTTTTATCACTAGTTTCATTTTTATTGACCAAAAGTAGAAAATGGTTACGATTGTCAGATGAATTAGTGATTAAAAACACGTGTTAGCTGCAGCTTTCTTAGATCTGTTTGAATATTTATTTTAGCCCATCACTGATGGCACAATACATCTCTACACCAATGCTGACTTAAGTCCACAGGTAACCTTATCCGAGCAGATCTGATGTAGCGGCGTCAAAACAAAGCGCCTCCACCCATGATCCATGATGCCCCAACAGACTAACCCTGTCTGGAAAGAAGAAGAAGAAGAAGAAGTAGAAGAAGAAGAAAACACCCGCACACTTTCAGACCTGCAGCAGGAAAGTCGCAGAGAGCGGATCAGAGCCGCGGGTGTGTTGGAAAAGTAGCAACCCACTGCGCTGCAGGGCGGCACATCACATAGGTCATAAACCACACGAGTGATACAACGGTTGTTGGCTTACAGGCTGTAATCTGATTTACTCATTAATTATTAAAAAGCCATTCGTACGAATTGATCATTTAAGAGCTCTTATGTGGCATCAATTCAGATTAATACACAATGATCGATAACACAGTGCAGGATCCGTGTGAGAATACAGGGAGAGTGTGTTTGCACAGAGCAGGTGGACACTGAGTTATAGCAAAGCCAGGCTAATTAAAAACCATATCTAACAGTACCAATAGACTGTTAGCCTGCAGCGTGTCGGGAATGTACACAGAGGGTCAACACGTGCAAACAAAGCGAGATAACCATTTAAAAGAAGTGAATCAAACATACATCGGCTCCTTTACCAAAAAAACAACAACATACAAATCGATCGTTTAAAAATAGCATTAACTGTGTTTCCATGCAAAGCGTCGGACTTACCCAAAAGATGAAGTTGAAAACGAAAAGCAGATATTTCACGCATTTCATCCCGCCCTGCACTTTGCCCATGATGTCCCCTGGTCCGTCCGTGTCTCCGATCTGAAGCGCTGCACAAATCCCGGCTCGTGTCTTCCAGCTGGACATCAACCGTGCAATGATGATGGTGGTGGCGATGGTGGTGGTGGTGATGATGATGATGATGATGATGATGACCTGCACGGCTACAT
The DNA here is from genome assembly GCA_036023655.1 of Nannoperca australis. NCBI lineage: Eukaryota > Metazoa > Chordata > Actinopteri > Centrarchiformes > Percichthyidae > Nannoperca > Nannoperca australis. The sequence continues at coordinate 31,578 of JAVQJD010074104.1, read as the reverse complement.
CCAAACATGCGCACAAGCTGCCGCACCGCCCATCCGCGAGCACAGCCCTGTGTGCGCTGAGGTGCCCGAGGAGGTGGGCTTCAGGGACGATCCGGAACCACTGGGAGCGGGACTGCAGGAGGTCCCCCAACACCCCGAGGAACATGTAATATCGCTGCTTGGGGTTTAGCACGGCAATAATAAGAGCGTGGTTTGGCTAATGTTTCGTCAGAGATGAAATTACCCCTATAAACCGTATTTGTCAAGGAAATTAATTTGTAGATATGGAAAATACCAAATGATACAACAATCGATGTGGGTTGGAGCCATCTGTTCGCAGTCCATATTTATTTATACAATCCATATTTATTGTGCTACTTTTAAAGAAGTATAAAGACTGTAAACACCCAGAGCCCCCACAAGGACCCTCAAGGGCCTTTGGGAACTTCTGTAGGACGGAGCAATGCAAAACCTTCACAGCAGCCAGTGGGAGGCAAAATAACATTTTCACTTTCTCATCTTTCCTCCACGACCTTTACGTTAGAAGTTGGAGTAGAGTTCCCAGAATCCTCCACCAAACCACTGATATCAGTGTTTATTATGGAAATATGGGAACTTGTGTACAGTGTGCGCATTAAAACACAGTGACCCGAGATAAGTCACTGACAGAAGGCTTTCAAACTAAAGAGAAAATATCATTGAAAAGTAATTGTCGAAATCTTCTGGAGCAGGCATTCCTAAGTATTTCTAAAATCTAGACGAAGGGCCCTCCTAAAACGTCTTTTAACCGTGCACTGTTGGGAAAAAATCTTGTGCAATGAAAAAGATTGGTTCCTGCGGAGCCCCAACTCCCTGAAAGACGCAGGCCAGTGGCAGGACTTTAAAGATGACAATTTTCGTTGGTCCACCAATTCAATGGACACATCACAGCAACCCATCCAACTGAATTTGAATTTTGGATCATACATTCATGGTCCCCAGAGCATGAATCCTTATGACTTCCCCTGACTTTTTCCCTTTGAGATTTAATTTGTCCATTTCTTTGCTTTATGACCAAATACCTGCAAAACATTCCTACCAATGTCATGTTATGAGATAGCAAACATGGTAACATTATGCTAGCATGCTGACGTTAGCATTAAGCTCAAAGCACCGCCGCGATATCTGCAGCCTCAGGGAGCTGCTCGCAGGACTGTAGACTCTTAGTCTGGTTTTCTTGTAAGAACAAGATAATAATTTGTGTTCACAAGATATGCAAACAAATGATTATTAAATTAAAATGATTATATTACATTGTGACCAGTCATAATTTGTGTGCACAAGATAAAATAAATCATGTTTCAGGACTTTAGGGCCTCTGTAGAATCCTTTCTGTCGGTCTAAAAGTAAATACAGTATATTGAAACCTATTAGAATATATATTAGAATTGAATATACTTACTTAGTTTTAATTATAAGCTGTAAAATCACCCAGGTTGCTAAAATCCAAAACCAATGTGTTTTTTGCTGTGTTAATATACAAATTATACTTGGTATCCTCTAGAAGACAGTTATTTGTTCATTTGCTTACTGTAATAACTATATGTATAATGTGAACATGCATGCGTGCATGGTATTGTGCTGCTGATTTGCATACGGAATGCAAGCCAGTTCAAGACCGCATATGGAGCGTCACCAAAGCTCTTCTGTGCTCTTCTCTGCAGGCCAGAGGGGGTCAGCTCGGGTTCACCACCCGCTCTCTGACAGTCCGGCTTCTCATGTTTGTGCCGCCTTTGTTTGCTGCACTGATGTGGGAGGGAAACAGCGACCCCCTGTTTGTCTGCCAGAGTATCAGCGAGGATCAGTCCGGGTGGATCATGAGACATGTCACATCACGGCCTACCTCCTCTATTAATCAGATGACAGCTCTGGTAGCAAGACTCAGCAAAAAACATAAAAGGATTCATTTATGACACTGGCAGCGTTGATCCTTCAGATAGATAGATAGATAGATAGATAGATAGATAGATAGATAGATAGATAGATAGATAGATAGATAACGCATCAATGAGCATTATTCTCTGTTTTTAAAACTAAAACAAATTGTGAGTTAGAAATTACTAATGATTAATAGCTTCCCTGCTTAGATCACTGAAATGCATCAATGTTAACCTGATACAGCTTTGGTCATCCAATCCTGTCATGAACTCCGAGTTGTAATTATCACAGTGGAAGTGCACCCAAACTGAAACCATATCGTCAGGGCATAATTGAGTCAAAATCCCATTATCCCTCCACCGTCGCCCCCCGCCTTACCCTCCTCATCCTCCTCTGCTGTGCTTGATATGTAAATCTGGTGCAATAACGTAACCTGATCTCCACATGGGCGCAGCATGTGAGCCATCCTTGTGATCCAAGACACATCAGAGGTGAAGGGCCAGGCAATCAGGTGGTACCAAGATAAGTGAATTGCATACTTTCATGTGGACAGGGCATGCTGATCAGTTGATTATACAAAGAAATGGTCAAGTGCCTTTTGTATAAATGTATAAATATGGTGCCTGTAAGTAATTTATAGATTACAGCTCTCAGTGTGTATCAACATCTGAAAACTAGGACCATAGATTTGCATCCGTGTCACCAACAGAGCAGCAGACCTTAGATTTACCAGGAATAGACACATTAATGTCTCCATCTAGTGGACAGACTGAGAAGTGCAAACCCAGTCTGCTTTTTTACACCAGTTTATTTGAGAGAAGTTGATTTGTTGTAGACTTCCTGGATTTATGGGTGTTATTGTCACCATTTAAAAATTTGAATTCATATAAAAATGTTCGGTCTTACTTATTAGCTGCTTGCACTTACTTATACTTAAAAAAAGGTGGTAAGATTCTTTTGTTAAACTATATTAAAAAAATCAAGAATCCCGCGCAGGTAATTATTGTTATAGACTTTCTACTTTCACAACGTCATCTGCCATAAAATATTTTTAATTTTATTTATTTGCTAAGTCGTGAGTCAAGCTAAGTCATCCACCATAAGAGGGCTGTGTGTAAGATTAACAAAATGTATGTAAATGGATTACTGTATGTGTTACGTACTTATTTATTGCAAAATTGTAATGTATTTACTTATATGATATGTATTTATATTTTCCTTCTATTCTGCAAGCAAAGTACTCATCACCTAAATATAATATAATGTCAAACATTCCTGCATTTCCAAGGTATGTGACCAACGCTATTTCCTCTTGTGGTAATAAGAAATCTATGAAAACATATAATCATGGTAAAATAATAATATATAACAGTTTTATGGTGTTTTTGTATTCATAAAGTCTTTGTCCATATGTAATGGTCTGTATCTACCACCCCCTGGCTGGGTTTGCGTGTATTCACTACATATCATTGTAAAAAAAGAAAAGAAAACGAAAGTCTTTTGTCCGAGTAGATCGCCTGAACGATGAACTCAGCATGACGCATGCGCAGTACACATAGTCACTAACTAGCTTTTAGCTTTCTCCGAAGCTAGCGCCTTTTACTTTCCTTAAATATATGACGTTTTTCTCCTAAAATGTAAACTGTGATATTTTGCATGTTTATTAAATTCATGCATCTTGCCTGCTGTGTTTAGTTTGTGAATATATGGCAATTTAGGGAATAAATTATTTAAAACTTTCTAACTTAAATCCTTATAATAAATCACCGAAAGTATTGCGTTTATTATGTTAACATATAAAGTTTTATTTGAATACATATTTCAAACTCTAACCTCTAGAGGGCAGTGTTGCATTTCATTTTGAGGCAGAGCTTTGGAGACGTTTGAGGTAAACAAACTAGTAGTAAACTAAAGGATTTTGGCTCTGAAAAAAAGGTATTTACAGTTGAAAAGTCGATAACACAAATGGGAATACATCTTTTAAAAGGTGCATCCAGAGCTCTCCGCATCAGGACAGACCCCAACCATCCTGGTCACGTACTGTTCAGACAGCTGAGGTCTGGGAAGCCTCTGTAGCCGTAGAGGTTAGCAAGGACAGAGAGTTTTTATCCTCAATCAAACAGACTCCTTAACAGCATCTTATGATGGACCACAGACTACACCCCACCCTCCCGGCCTTTGCACAATGTAAATTTGGTTGGAAACACTCTATACACTGTAAATGTTAAGATTTGTATCCTGCACCATATTTTATTTTATTCTATAGTTTTTTTTAATTATTGGTATTTGAGATTTTTATTAAACACATTCGGGGATCCTCCCAGAAAAAATATTTCACTGCTGTTATACATGTATGACTGCATGTGACCAATGTTTTTTGAAAAGTCTAGTTTTCCAGAAACATAATCTCAGCAGCCTCGTTGTTTCTGTTTCCACTTTACCTCCAAGCTCTCTGAGCTCCTATCAGACGTCTTAAATGTCAGCTGTGATGCAAAATTGGTCTTTGAGTCTAAGAGACAATCACTACTGATACTGATGTTACGCCTCAAGTACAATTTGTTGTGTGCTGGCGACGCTGAAACGTCACTGCCACAAAAAAATAAATGGCGAGACATGATAATATCAGCCAGTTAGCCTGATGAATCATAGGCAGTCTTATTTATGTTTATGTGTTTTTCCTTTTTGTTTCATATCTACAACAAAACCAAAACATCAAATTACTGGTAGTAAAATGAAATCATATGAGGTTTCTCTTCATTTTTCAATCTAAACCAAAGAACTACATTTCTTTTTTGTGTCAAAGGGCTTACTCAGTCAGGAACATGGCTTACCATCCATGCAATACATTTCATAAAACACACAGCGCACGTATGTAAGTGTTTAATAAATAACAATATCAACAACAACATCTTAACAAAAGCTTTGCTTATATCAGACCTGGGTCAAATTGTATTTCCATAAGGTGTCGGTTGCGTCAGTCTACATAAAGTAGGTGGGCTGTGCTATAGAACAATATAATGAGTGGCAGAAAAGAATTGTTGTGCTAAAACTCTTAGGGGTTGTCGCTCTGACACTGTCTTAGCAGCGGTTTGAGGTTTAAGACAGATTCAAGATCCATGCTGTCTTAAAGAAAATCACATCTTAAACACCAATGCTGTGTAAGAAACATGGTTTAATCTCACTTTCCTGAGTCCTGTAATAGCCACCTACATGCCACTAGAGGTCATCATATCTGAGGTTTAAATTAAACCTGCTGCAGAGGCTGAAAGGAGATTTAAGGTTATGTTGAACTACACTTTAAATGATAAAATGCACACTGTATATGGCTGTAGCGCTTTTTTAATTTCCATCCTGGGGCAGATCTTATAAGGTAACTTCATCATAGTTTTGGCTAAGTTGTGGTTCACCTAAATCTGTATAGTCTCTATTTATTAAACAGCTAAAAGGGACATATTTGGAAGTGAAAGATAGAAGTAAAAATCTACGGAGACCCCAAAAGGTCACGGTGGGGATTTTCTTTTCTTCTAAAATACATTATGTGTTCCCTCTGATACACAGAGAAAGGCTGAGCTGTATTATGATGTAGTATTATGTATTGTGTAGTATTGCTTTGTGTCAATTCTGAGACGGTGATCAAGCAACATGTACTGTATAATTCATTTGATTTGAACACTTAATAGGATGTAACACCACTTTATTTTTATATTTTGTGTTTTCAGATTGTAGGTGTGCAGAAATCGATGCAGCAGAAGCAGAGATTTTGTCTTTTTTATTATATGCGTTCTTATCTTTGTCAAAACCTGGCGCCTACATTACCCACAATGCAACTCAACCACTGACAGTTCAGTCGGAGATTCAAGTGTCTTAAAAACTAGAAGCTGCTAATGTAACCTTGAGCCTCAAGCAGAGATGAGGAGTGGGCTACAGAGGTCTGGTAAACTCACTTCTTTCTAATATCACCCCCCCCCACACACACACACACACACACACACACACCCCTCCCATTTTCAAACTTGCCTCAAGTGACATCAGTTGAGGCAATTCAATAGACTTCATGTAGCACTTCTGGAGCCTCAAAAGGCCATGTCCAACTTATTTCACATATGCAGTTGTGCTCCACAAGACCTGTAAACAGACTTTCATGTGAAAAATTGGTGGAGTTTCCCTTTTAAGTGTAATTCCTAGAGGCAGATACCGTTTGACCCAGGCCTGGTGTATATACATGCAGTCCTGATACTTTGACGTATACAAATAATTTACCTTGTGCGGAAGGTGAGAAGTCTTTGGTGATGAGTATGTCTGTGTTTGTACTGTATTTCACTGAGTGTGTGATCCTGTGTATGTGTGTGTGTGTGCGCGATGTGCATGTAAAGTCTTCACTGCCGCCATGACTTGCGGCTCAGCACACACACACAGGCCACGTTGATGCGTATGAGCCTCCACGCCACCAGGTTCTTAGACGAAGTCAGTGCTCGGACAAAAGTGTGTGAGTTGGTGCAGTAGGAGTTCCAGTGTCTCGCATCGATTCCCAGACAGCCAGAGCTGCCTGAGCCGGCGCTGTGACACGTCGTCTCAAAGAAGTACTGCTTCTTGTTGACATTGTTGATGTTCACGTCTGGTAGCACTGTCACCTCGTTGCCTGAGATGTCCGTGGCTTTGGTCTTGTTGCCCACCCAGACGCTGATGCTGTCACACACGGAGTAAACTCCGCGGTGCTGAGGCTGCCCTGCTCGCCTGCGGGTCCTTCTGCTGGCACCCTGCGACCCCGCCGGCTCTGCATCAGGGGCCTCAGCACTGAAGAGCACCCTGGGTGAGAGGTAGCGGCGCTTGGTGAAGAGTTTCGGGTCCACTGAGGGGATAGAGTTGAGGTTGTTGCCTGGATCCTGCTGCTTTGCTGCCGTGGCGGCGCACGTGTCTCCTCCGATGGCGGCCACAGCCCGGGCACTGAAGAGGAGGAACAGGACCAGCATGGACGACCTCATGGGCACACAACCTGAGGGTGTCAACAAGCACAGAAAACACTTCAGTATATATTCACTTGTACAAAATCATGGATACTTGTTCTATGTTTCTGTTTCAATCTCAAATTACAGACAGGTAGATCATCATCTCATCTTATATGTACACCAAGTGCATGGTAACAGGTTCAGTTAGGTTCAAATGGAGAATATTTAAACACTGGATTAAATACTTCTGAGGCAAAAATTTCAGTTCAAGTTTTGGAAGCTTTAATCCAGTGTGTGGACACTCCCTATTTTTCCCTCACAGCTTCAAGGTACAACATGTCAGGTTGACCTAATAGCTCCTCTTGAAAGTGGAAAACACACCTTGCCTAAAACTAAGGGTTTAATACGTAATTCTTCTTCTTCATCTTCTTCTTAATTTTAGTACTGTACTGTAAACAATTCGGTGTCTGACATGGTTGTAACTTTACACGTGATTTACAGGAATTTCGTTGGTCAGCTTTCCCTTCCTACAACGCTGTGTCCCGACTACACAAGATCAACAGATCTGATGGTTATATTTAGGTTAGAGATGGAAAAAGGTCCAATCAGTTTGAATCACACATTCTACCTTTAAGGTTGGGGCACTGTAAAGAGTTGCTGTCTGGTAACCATAAAGAAAGAGGAAGGCTAATAAGATAAGCACTGCCTGAGAGGCTCAACAGAGGGCAACAAAGTCCTTGATTTTATATTTAACCATGTAAACAGGAAGTAAAACTCTGTGTATTATGTAGGCTGTCTAAGATGATCTGTAGAAATATGGAGGTTATGCTGTATTTGGAAAGAGTTGTCTTATTGAACACAGCAAAAGGCTAAGAGCACGTGTCACACGCACTAATGGTATTCCCTTTTATTTCACAGCGGTAGGAGGAGGATGCAAACTCTCATTTAAATTCAATTGAAGTTTCTATGCTTTTGTTGTTTTTAATCTATTTTATGTTATGGATATGTATTCCTTATGTTCTGTTGCTTGATAAGGACGGGAGCACAATCATTCACATTTTATAATGGATGAATAAATCGAACATTGAAGCTTGTGAGTTGTTTCTTCTTGAGTCCACGGATATCCACAAATAACATATCCAAAGATATAACTGTATTCATAGATATGAAAAAGGAATCCATGATTTGTCTCCGGGTAAGCACGGAAAGAATTGTATAATTCTCCAGAAACTGAGCTGAATTCCCTTTGAGGAACAGTAAAGAATACCATGTACATAAATAGATCTTGTACGTTATTCATGAAAATAAGTGTCCCATTGCCCACAGGAATCTAAGAGACACTGTTGTGACATCCCAGCAGGTTAATACTATTCTCCCTTCACCACACTGTTATTTCAGCTTGTGCTCTGCATGTAACACCGTACAACAGGCGTGTTAACACCTGCGATGGCTCTGCTAGCAGGCTCTGTCAGGTAGCTTTATTATTTGCTGTGTTCGCCTCCGGTGTTCAGGCTGAATGCTGGTGGATTTAAACTGTTGGCACAACAAATCAAAAGAAAAATAATAGCCTCTACAAAAGTACATAATGTGAGCAATGATTACATCAATAAATGCTTGTGAGGTCTGACCAACTCAGGTTAGTGTCTCTCCTCACACCGCGCTTCTCTGCTCGCTCTTCCTGTGTGTGATGCAACATTTTGGTGTGAAAGAAAATCATTACTACATCCATTTTAAAATGATTGGTATAATTGCCAGAAACAGACAAGACCACTGCAGAGGAAGACTTGTCTCATTGTTATTATTTATATTATGTGCCAATTTTAATTGCTTTAGGACACACAGGAACGTTGCTCTACAGCAGGAAGCAGGACATTCATCCAGTGGGAAAAGAGCTAATACTTTTGGAGTCGAGCATGAGGCTGATGAAAAGGGAAAGAAAACTTAATTTGAGGCCAGCGCTTCCCCAGTGGCAACATTGCCTTGGCAAAAGGAAGAAAAGGTCTGTTTCTTATAGGTAATTATACAAAGTTATGACAATTTATTTGCCAATGATACAAAAATGAATGCTTAAATTGCTAACTGAAGGGTTCTACTAATACTCTATAGGACGTGCATCATATATATATGAAAAGCACATATGTCATAGAGGCCCAATGGAGCATTTTTGGGTAAACGCAATGTCTCAGCCCCTTTTCATGGCAGACATTGTGATATATCCCAGGTGTAATTAGTAACACTATTGATGGGTGAAGTCTTTTAGATACTGCTGGCTTACTGGGACACCTAAATGCCTTAATTAATGGCATCAGTTACACCTGCATTTCCTGTGTTAGATCAATGTCTGCAGTGAAAAAGATCTGTTGACACGTGGGATTGACACAGAAATACCTGGAGAAGACTGTTGTTCTATGGGTATAGATCAGACTATGCTAAACTTAAAAGAGGCTTTTGAATTTGAGAGAGCTCTGGCGGTTTCTGAAGTTGGTGAAGAGTAAATCGTGTTGAGTGATAAATATCATTGGTCAAGATGAATAATACATTAGCTGAAGTAGTATAGAATAGTATAGAATAGGGAAGTGAACATTTGATGGAACATTTTCCTTTTGTTTTATGGCATGTACAAGGGGAGCAAATTATAAAAAACAAGCTCATTTTCAATGCATCTTCATTGTCACTGTGGTATTAAATTCTCCTTATTTAATGATAGTTTTTATCTGATGCCACCTCACCTAGCAGCAGAATTTCCTCCCTGCTCCAGTTTTTGTTTCAATTACAGACAGTTTCCTGTTACTTCATCCCTATATTTATATGTGTAATATTATGAATATATAAGATTGTTTTTATTTCATTCCACATGCTAATTTCCACCCTGGAGATATTAAGGATTTCATGAAAAACTATTTTTGCAGAATAAATCATTCCGACCATTCACAGCTCACCTGGTGAACACACTGTGCCACTACCATCTGTACCTACTGTTAATATGATACATATTGTATAATGACATTTTGCACACTATCTTTCTATTTAACACATTACTATGTAAAATGTAAGGCTTTTAAAGAACGAACAATACGGTCAATTAGAATTTTCCTCACTTTAGACCTAAATTATATATTAATATAAAATATAATTTCTTTTTATAATATGGCACTTTGACACATGCAAGTCTCTACTAAATTAAAACTGGCCTCATTGTATATTAATGTTATAGTGATCAAACACAGTCTAATTATGTTTTAATGTGGCAACTTTAGTCATAATTAGTATTCACATCTAGATTGATGTTGTGTTTCTGACCCCACACAAGATTTGACATACAATTAAAAATGTTTTTCTACCACTTGATTCTTCTGAAGACTACCACCCATCCATCTCTATACCTGTTCGGTGTCTCAACGCAAACTGTAGCCCCTCTGTGGTGCTTAGAGGACGTGATTAGCGCTCACTGTGTTCTGGGCTCCTGCCATCAGGCCCGGCTGCGGCACCCATCCAACACACCTCTGCCCACCTCTGGCTCCATCCTGTATCTCTGTCGAGAGACAAGCAGAGGAAGTATCTTACCCAGGTCATAAACCCACTGTAAACACATTCTTTGTGAGACTGATGCGGGAAGAGGAAGTTAATATGTTATTCCCGCTCTCCAGATTCTCGCATACTGAACATACTGAAATAAAGAAACAGACCTGCATAATGTAGATCATCTATAGTGGAAACATGTAGTTTAGTTTATTATTAACGTTGTAAACTCTGTCAGCATTCCTTAATATATGAGTGTGGACAGGTTTGTTGAGACTTAAACACTCCTATACCTTAAAAGACAGTTATATAGCAAGGCATTTCAAGTTTAAAGATTACTAAGCAACAAGTAAAAACCAGATCATTTAGGAATTTGGTTTTTTGTGTGTGAAGCCACATACACACAGCAGAGAAGTAACATCACCAAGTAACATCACCAACACCATGTAACATCATGTTCACTGTCAGATTGTTCTCTTTCTGTTAGATTATTACATCAAGCTTGATTTCCTACAATCAGAGCACCATGATTTTTTTGTTTTGTGCAGTGAAGATGCGATCCATCACAGTAAACCAGAAACCTTTAATTTTGTTTTGTCATTCTGTTTTATCGTTATGTCGCTGCGCTCAAGTGTGCTTGAGTTAAATGTCAGCAGACTACGTGCTATGTTACACTTTACTTAGTGTCAATCGCCTGACGCCCACAGAAGCAGCTAAATTATCCCTAAAAAACATCTTGCCTCACAAAACTCGATCATTTTACATATAATATTTTTTTAATCCAGGATATCTTTGCAAGTAGTTACTTTCAAGCATAGCTGAGGAAGACGTTAAGTAGGGTATGGCATGCTTGCAAAATGAGAGGAATGTAAGATATATGTAAACAAAAGTAAATGGGCTGTAATTCTACATGACATCAGTGTACTCCTGTGAAAAATCTGGCACAGGGAGTGTTTTAGCTTTACGCCACCTCAACAACGGTGGTCTCTAGCTGCCATGGGATTTGAACCTGTGACCTCTCAAATGCAGGACAGGCTGTTCAACAAACGAGCCATCCCGCTTTAGTGGTGTGTGCTTGGTCTATGATCTCCAATCCCTCTTAGCCGTCATGAAGTCTAGTTGTAACTCGTTTTTTTTTATCTGAATGAAGAATTACCCAACCGCTGTAGGAACATAACTATCTCTAAAAAAGCCTCCTGGTATCTATATGTATATATGTACTATATATACTATATATTTCAAACATTAAAGTTAATCTTTAACCCTGGAAATAGTTTGACAACAGACGGCTGTGTGCCAGTCATCCGTCTGCAGCTGGAGACAGTCGTGGAGATCGATTTGTTGGCATGTGAGATCTAACAGCTAATGAGCTTGCGTGTCAACAGATCAGTCTACATGACAACTGAGCAAACTCTGGACGCCCTGTGATGTGGCTGAAAGCTTGATAAAGCGTGTAAGTGGCCCTTGAACAAAACAAAGGAGAAACAGGACCTCTACTCATTGCCTTTATAATAAATCTCACCATCCACTGAATTCCCACATAGGCAAAGAACTCACATTTTCTTCTCACATTTTTTCTTTTTATTGAATTATTAGCATCCGTCCGCTACACGTGTGAGTGCTCAACCTCTAAAGATCCTTATTTTCTTTCCTTTTTTTCACTTCCTTTCCTTTCGTCTCCTCACTTCCATTCCTTTCCTTTCCCCATCACTTTGTGACCCCTTATTTACCTGATTAAGTTCACCTGACCACTCCTTATCGATAGCGTGCACTCCCTCAGTCTTTGACCATCACATGGGACGACGCATGCATTCTGATCCAATGATCAACTTTCCGTTCTGCACCTCCTAATTTACAGTCTTATGTGAATTAAGTGAACCTTGAGTTGGGATTGTTTTGTCAGTCTACTATATTTTGTTTAAGGCTAGTAGTGTACAAGAGAGAACAAACTGTTTGGTACAAAAGCAGACATGGCTGAGAGGTTCAATTACGGTTTTACTAAATGTCAATAGGGGACAGGAATGGACAAGAAGTGTGATGTTAAATGTGATGTGTCAGATTTCTGAGCAAAGGAAGAACCTGAAATTTTGAGTAAATCACATCCAAGAACGATGCAGTGACTTTAGGTAATATCATACAGAGACCAAAATGTCAGTTTAAGTCTTTATTTGATCTTAACTGTGACTCTCTAGTTGATTGGATGCATTAATGTCTCGTACTGACAAATAAATAACTTTACTTGACCTGCTAGTTTGAGCCACCAAACACTGAAATACTATGAAAATGTCATAGATCAATTGCATTGCAGCAGCCAAGGACAAACTCAAGTCATGGATAATGTGTCATTAAAGCTAATACCTTTTTAACGAGCACAAGATGTGGATATTTGTGATTTAACTTTCGTCATGTCATTATTTTGAAGCTATTCACATTTTAAATATGAAAAAGAGCAATCATGTTAATAGAAAACAAATGTCTTATTTTGAGGATCTGAATTTGGCCCTCGACACACAGCTGTAACAGCTATGTGCAGTCAGCAGTCATGTAGTCAGCAGTCTGTGGTGAGAGGAGAATGGAAACATTCATTCAAGCTACTAGGTGGGCTACAAATATGCACATAACAGCGCTGTACAACATTAGTGTGCGCTGGGGCATCTCACATCGCACTACTCATTGAGCCTTGAAGCAGATGGGCTACAACAAAGCACGACCACCTGATGACTAGAGTGTAAAAATTATGCTTAGTCAGATGATGGTGCAGTCAGTAGTGAATGAGGATGTATTTCTTTGCACTTCTTAGGCCGCTAGTGTCTTTCAGCAGGATAATGTGGAGCAGACACTGTCATGTTAGCTTCCTGAAAACAACATGTCACTTTCCAGGCCTAATATAATAAAACGCCATTGGGATGCTGTTGAACAGGATGTTTGCAGCACACTGTGCCAATGATAACACTGCAGGAGATGCTGTTAAATTGGCATGAGCAAGATCCTTATGGAACATCTCCAAAGCCTTTATAAAAACACTGCTTTGGCCAATTCAGGCTGTTCTGGGGTCATGCTCATCCCTTTTATGTGAGGTGTAGTTTTATATTTGCAGCTCCAAGTGCAGTAACTGTATTTCATGCTGCTAAAAGTATCTACAGTACTACTTATTAATATATTAATATTAAACTAATACTTATGCAAAGTCCTGGTTAAAATAAAGTGAACAACCATCAGAAGCCACAGACAATTTATAAATCAATTCACTTGGAGATTCTGAGTCAGTATTGGATCAGTTCAGCAACAACGGTGTACTTTGTTAGCCTTTTAAAAGCTAAATTCTTTGCTAAATTAGCTACAGCTACGATTCGGGCCTCTGACTGACTTCATCTCCATAGCAACGACAGCTGAGGCTCATGGGAATGGTAGTATTTAGAACCGTTTGCTAAACTAAATTGAAATAATTAAAAGTTACAATTAATTAAAAATTAAATGCTTTATGAAGTTATAAGCATGTTTCGGCAGGACTTTTAAGCCGCTTGGTCACATCAGCTGTCGTCCTCAAACGTCGCTTCCAGTTGGCGACCTCCTGGCTAAGCTAGCTAATTCCCAGAAGGCCGTTCAACGCTGGGAAGCTGGGGATCACTGCTTCGCTTCACCAAGCTAAGTAACTTTCTGCTGCTCATGCTAACATGCTTATGGTGACATGATACTTTAGCTTTGCTCAGGAGCTGACGTTTGTGTGCTTGGAAATTAAAAAAAACTTAGGAGGCTTCCCTGGTTGTTTTGTGGTTACCTGTTTTGGTGTTTACTGGCTCCTAATTTCTGCTATATGGCGTACTTACATGCACCATTTGCTTAGGTTTTAACAGTGAATTCATTTCTTGCTGTTTCTGAGCGTAGTTTCCCTGTTGGTTGTTGTTGTTGGTCACAGGTAGTTTAATGATTTATTTATGTAGTGTTGAGTTAATAATCATGGGCTGAACTGATCTTTAACAGTTTTTGGTTGTTGCTTGTCTTTGTCTCAACTTAAAATATGTCAATGTTTTAATACGAACAATATTCTTCATATGCTTATTGTTGTTTGCTGCAGAGCCTGTCGCTATGTATCAGGTGGATGTGCCATTTTTACAGCAGACATTTTAACAATTAGCAGGGAGGAAAAAAAACCCACAGGTGCAAATAATAACATTAATGAGGCTCATTTCCATTTAAGTGCCCCAGTAATCCACATCACTCGGCAAGAATGCACAACAGCAGAGTCCAGGAGCTGAGGAACCTAACTAGATTACAGCCATTCTTGCTATATGTGCTTTCCTTGCTATGGCATATCAAACTGTCTGCCTTGGCCGGTTGCTAAGTTTAGATTTAACGAAAGCTTGTAGGAAGTGATGACACCAAATATCCGCTCTTTGGTTTGACAACAGAGGCAATATGAATACATTTTCCTGCACTCACAAATTGTAATGTGCGTTTTCCCTCTATTTTATGATTAATTAATACATTTAGAAATAAACTGACAGATTAATAGATAATGAAAATAACCATTCGCTTTGGACCTTCTTTGATCTGCTACTGTATGCTGCTAATGTGCAAAACTCTGTTGCTATAGCTCGTACAGCATTTCAGCTTCACCCCAGCATCCACCTCTAGAGTCCAAGTTCTTTTGGGGGATAGTTTCTTGTTGTCACTCCCCAATCTCTGTTGTGCTGAGCCTGTTGTTTGCTTGTGGAGAGTGATAGTCCGCTTTATACCAACAGTGTCATTCTACGTTATTTGACTGACTGGAATTATGGTAAAATATCTTGCTGCAGGATAGTTTGGGGCTCCCATAGATGTAAGTATGCAGTGAAGGCACACACAACTGTGTGAATGAACTGAATCAGTTATGTGGTCTGTTAGCCCAGAATGGAGAGGCCACCCACGACCGGTCACCTACAACTCATTAGCTCTAATGGAGTCAGTTTAATGAGCCCCGTCTGGGGTGACTGACAAGCAGCTTCAGGTAGCACACAATCCAGCCTGCAGAACACGAACAGTCTACCTCCCTCTGGGGAGAAAAAAAAATGGCAGTGGCTTCATTCATATGGTAAAAGTCACACAGCCCTTCTAGTAACCCGATCCATCAGGCCTGGCTCTCATTCAAAGAGGAAGGGAGGTGCAGGTGACTTTATCTGAAAGCCACCAATGGGCTTTGAATGGCATGCCTGTCATTACGTTGCTGTGGTCATTCGTGCAAAACTGAAGCATCACTTTGTGCTGAATTTAAGCCCTGAAACTCAGACGTTCCTGGGATGAGAATGAATGAGATGTCAGGAGTAAAACGCAGGGATTTATATGAAGTCATACCCACACTGATGATGATAGAAACTAGTATGTTTTTAAGGTTCCCACCTTTTCATTCCCTTCTTTCCTTCATTAGTGCTATAGCATTGAGGTTTTAACCAAAATGTAGGTCCAAAGAAGACTATTTCATAAATTGCAGCCTAGTGGAAATTAAGTCCATGAATGTCGATATTATTCTATAAATAATAAAACTTTAAAGAATTATTTGTTCCTTTTTCACTTTTCTGAATGGTCCTATGTTATCTAAAGTGATAGACTGATGTTAGTTTTTTACAGCAATCATCTGAATTGGAAAAACACTTAGAAAACCCCTTAAGGCGAGGATGAATTGTTTCAAATACTTCCTATCAATCATTTCTGGAAAAAAAATGCATTCAATCATTCCTTTTGCGACTAAATAGCTAGACTGTCACCATATTACTGCTTGCCACCATAATTAGACTTTAGTTACCGGCAAAAGCATTTTCAGCCTGCGGTTGTAACAGTAGGCGTTGTTTCTTGAGCCTCTCCATCTTAATTGAAGGATGTGAATCCATGTGGTGATGTCATAGATACACAAGGAGAGACAGGAAGACGCAGGAATGATGATGTACAAACATCTCAACTTGAGTAGTGTTTTCACTCAGAAGTAAATAAGGCATAATTTTGTTGCTACGGTAACTGTACAGTATATTCCTTCCTAAGGCAATTCGTTTTTCACAGAGACCAGGTACACAGGAAGACACGGAAAAGAGAGGCAGCAGCAATCGAAAGTTACCCACAGCTTACGTGCAGCCATATTCTGCTTAACTGTATTAAACAGATGAAGTGTTTCATACAGTCAGTGAGAACTGTTCCTGATCACTGAAATACATCTTGACTGTGATCCAGCACCAAAAGGTGAATGATAGTTCAGTTCTTTCATCGATATTCCCCTTGGCCCCGTGGAGAAATGTTGTACTCTCAGAGTACAGATCTTGCATTAGGCAGCCCTCCAGTGTGTTCAAATCGGGAGTCTGTTTTGAAAAAGACCAGAGGAGACCAACACACAGCACAGCACGGCAGCACAGTGATGGCTGGCGATGGCCTAAAGTTAAATCTCTAAAAGATACTGGGAAATGTGAGTGGAAGAAGAGGGAAAAAAAACTGCGTCACTGAGGGAATTTCTCAAATCTGCAACAGACTGCAGCTTTGGTTCAGGATCGGGTCAATCCAATTCAGATAATGTCCAGTGAACAGTATCTCCATTAGCATGAACAATTGTTTTTAAAGAAATATCACCTCCTAACCAGAGCTTCAGATTAACTTGGAGTTATGCCAGTTTGGATTTTTCCCAGTGTTTTCATCTCACCTTAACATAATGTAACAGATTTTATTTTATTTTTTCCTCAGACATGCGTACATCGGATTGTATCGGATTGTTTGCTTCAACACAAATGTGAACCTTGAACATTGCAATGTTCAAGGCCTACACAACACATTTAAGGTTACATTCAAGGAGCCTTTGCATGGCCTGCCTCAGCTTGTCCACGAGTTGTAGGGAAGTGAAATGTCTTATTTTGTCTTTTGGCAACTTGTCAAAGGAAACATGCTAAGAAGGATAATGGCATGCAATTGAAGCACATAATTTCTCATTTTTTCCTGACTGCTGTCCTGTTGTATCTAGTTAAGACAATTTTCTGTTCGCAGACAACTATGTGGGAAATGGCTTCCAACAAAATTTTGACCTTTGGGTTGAGAAATGAGGCCTCTGCTGGCAGTCGGTTGTGATTTAAGGCAGATGTGTGGATCCGAAACCACATCGAGTCCAAACTGGGACCGAACTGAGATCAGGGGACAGCAAATGTTCAAAGACTGAATTCTGCCTTTTTAACCAAAAGCTTTTGGAGATGCAATAGATAGAATTAGAGTTGTCAATGAAAACAGATCTTTGATTGCAACATCTGGATGACAATAGCAGCCTATTGTTTATTGTCCCTGCACTACAATCTGCGGAAATTCTAATTGCTTTGTGATTTTAGTATTTACAAGCTAAGGAGTTCCCACAAGACGACTTAGATCACACTTCCTGTTGACCACTCAGATTATACAGCAGAGATCACACGCATATATACACACACACGCGCAACAAAATCTATTGAACTTCAGGACGTCCAAGATAAACGAAAGCAGCTAGAGAAAAAATTTGTCAAAGTGTATACCATCTTTCTTTATATTGCCCAAACCCAACGACGCATAATATAATCACAGACTACGACAGAAGCGACCACATGAGGATGGTAAAATGGCAGGTTTAACGAGGACGGTTTCATTACTCACTGATGGCTGTGTTTGGTCTCACTGCGCTGAGGAAACACAGCTGACCCCAGTCTCTATACACAGTCTGTAACTAAACACAACATGCTCGGCGGAGAGACATGGCTCTGCTCCGAATAAGTAAAATAAACTCTTAAAACAATGGCTTAGGTGTTGTTCAACAGTGCGATGGAAGTTCAGTTTGGTCAAACCTCGGCCTCCTGAGATGAACTATTTATCATTTAAGTTTACTTGTGGATTAACATTGAAGTTGGGGGGAAATAAGCAGCCTTTGTGCTCCAGAGCTATCTCAACTTCTCTTTCTGATAATAAGTGCAACCTCGCTGATTTTTGGCGTCAGGATTACGGCCGAATCAATTACTGCAGGACATTACAGAGATACATGCCAGATCAGATATGGCTTTCAACGCTTGGACAGAGTAGCTGTGTTAATTTCTCCCCTCACTTTTAGGAAATTAGCTGGCCGGACCTTTTACATCCTCCTGTGTCCACGCTTGGCCCAGGTTGTGTCTGTTACTGTCACATTAAAGTCATGCAGATCCTTTACAAGTAGAGTGCCAGACACGTCTTTTACAGCAGTGTTTTCAAATAGCATGTTGTTCTGTAGCGTCTTTGTTGGTTAGAAAACATAATCCGCAATATGTTCTTGGTATTAGAGCAATCCAGCAGTCCATGTGTTGTTGCAGTCATTTGTGTTTGTGGTGACCCTTCGTCTTCTGTCACCCAAATCTCCAAAATGCCTTTGTTTTTCATTTAGACCAAAGAAAAACCAGGATGCAGAGGGGCCGAAGAGGCTCATAGCGAGTTTTTAATAGAAGAAATTACACATTTCCAGTAAAAATACCACATATTGGCTTTGGACTTTGTCAAGTGCCGACCCTCGTAAGCCAAAATATTTGAATTCTTCATGCAGCAGCTTCGAGTATCGCTATGGTTTTGGTACCTTGTTGAAAAAAAGGCTTGCTCTCCTTTTCTGGCTTTCGTTTCCATCTTTGCTTTGACATTTTGTGGCGAACTCTTTCCAAATTGATTGTTTGGAGTCACAGTTCACTGAGTGTGTGATATATCCGCACCTTCACAACCAATCAGACAGCCTCTCGTATCACATCACACCCTCGGATTCCTTTTTGTGGCTCTTTTTTAACTGAAGCTACTGTTTTATTTCGTCACTGCAATTTTCCGTACCCCTACATTACAGTTACACCCTCTCCAAATACATTCACCCCTGCCGTTATGGAGAGTGAATAAAGTGATGCGACAGAAGTGGCGGCGTGGATGTCACAATGCACAACAATATCCTGTCACTTTAAGTGGTTGTCTGGGGTTTTGCCGTATTTGTTTTTGGTGGCTCAAATCAAAGAACAATCCTCTACACAATTAGTCTAAACTCTGTAAATGGGATGAGTCAGGCAGATTTCATTGATCTCTGTTAGCAGTTTTCTTTCATCAGCGTCTGCAGATAGTGGGAAAACAATCACTACCAGTGTCACTTTTGGCTTGAAACACTTGAAATGGAAAAAGTAAGCGCATGTTTTGAAAAGCAAGTTTCCCAATTCCCGATACGCCGTTAACATAGAGTCGACTGTGTCTGAAAGGGCAAAAGTTACCGATGGATAGTGAGGCTGAGAGTTGTTGTTGGCGGCGAGGTGGATGAGAAGAGTTCACGCATTGTGTGTGTGTGGCCTCACTGTAACGCGCACTCTTTGGCTGATGAGGTACTCCTGCTTGCAGGGGCACTCCAGTGGAGAGAGGCAACACAGCTCAATCACAGGCACAGGCTTGTCGTATCTCTGCTGCTTACCCCACACACAATCAGTTTTACCATGTTTTAAAGTCCGTTTTAATCTGCTGTCTTTAGTTATACATTATCGGAGCAGTGGCTTATATAACTGTGATATCAGACGGAGGTTCTCCTCCAGAGTTATTTACAGACAACACTGTCTGCCAGTGTAGTCGTTTTTAACCGTATCCTATGTTTTTCTTTCCATGTTTTGTAAGTGGGTACCATGTTCCTTGAACTGTGCCTGAGGCTGCAAGAGATGATGAGACATGTCGGCATGGAAGGATAGATGCTGATGCAATTATATATGAAGGGTGGCTAATCGGGTTTGATGCCAGTGAGGGGAGTAGTAACACAAGCTTCTGTAATTGTAGGCAATTACAGTCCTGCTTTTATTGGAGGGGGGACAGGAGAAGGGGGAAATTATCGAAAATATGTGTATTATAACATGTAAACATGGTAAGACACCAAAAAGAGATTGATTTAAATAGATTAAAAACTTTAAACTGCAGTTTTCCCACTTTCTACAGTGGCCAGGTGTTTCTTCTGTGTGAAAACAGACAGAACATGAAGTAGTCTGTAAATTCTTTGACTTATTCTTCAAAATGCTTTTATTGGTATGAAACCAGTACTTGTTAAAATACTTTTGTGGAGTGCCGCATAGCCAAATGATTACAGCGCATGCCACATGGCCACATGGTTGCAACCGTCCCAGTTCGATTCCAGCCGGCGACCACCGTTGCATGTCACACCCCTCTCTCTCTCTCTCTCTCTCTCTCTCGTCCCCATTTCCTGTCTGTCTTTAAAAAGATTTTCAAAAAGAAGCTTTTCTTGTACGGAATGTTAGAAATGTGAGAATAGAATAAAAACTGGACATATAACAGGTGCTAGATGTAGATGGGGAAAAAACTAATGGAAATTCTGAGGAAAAGATCCTGTTATTGATGTTTGATGGCTGTTTCTGTTAAAACAACAGAAGTTAACCACAAAAAGTAAACATATTGCTTGATGAAAGTAGTTCTGATTTAATTCTAACAACTTTGATTCTTTTTGCCAATGCATTGCTTTTAAATCTTGCAAGGCAGGACTGGACCTCATTACATCTGCAACATAGCCAAAGATAAACAGTCAGAAAAGCAGCCGTGTGTAATTATAACAGAACTCACGTCATCTCTCTACAATAGATTCACCTCATGTTCCGCTCAGCTAGTTCAGAAAAAGGTGTCAATGACTGACCAATTCGTGAACTGGCGTGTTTTGGGCCTTCACGCCCTGGTTCTACTCAGATGGACAATACAGCATCTGTAACCTGTCTCAAAGAGTCTGAGCGTGGTCTGCCACCTGTGGAACAGATTGTTCAGCGATGAGGAATGCTGGTGTGTAGAAAAGCTCTGCCCAGAAAAACTGAACTGCACATTTCTTCCACAACAATACCTTTTTCCCCCCCTTTTTTATTTTATTTTTTAGATCAAGTCTAACCTTTACGTCACATGTTGGTCATGTAAATGTGAGAAATGTTCAAATGTGAGCAGATCTGGGAAATTCTGGGATAGTTAAATGTGTGGTCTTATATTCAATTCGATTGTAGCCAAATGGAAAAGTCAATTGTGCGTTGGACAAGAACTGGCAGTCACAATATTTCCACTGGACACTTATTGTTATTTAAAGGTCTCCCTCAGATCCAGAAATTAAGAATTTTGGCAACATGGGACCAACCACACTAAGACGTTAAGAATATATTAAAATAGAGGCTATAATGCACATTTTCAAGCTGCAATATTTGGCCATGCTGATAATTATTGTTTAGTCATGTATAGCTCGGCGTAAATATTAATTCATTATTTTCGCTGGGCAGCACTCCTGTTGGTATTACTGGATTAAGGAGAGGACAGTTTGGAGTAGTGCTGACAGGAGGATTCCTTAATTAGATGATTGGCAAAAGACTTGAATTTCACGTTTCTTCAGATTCACTTTCTCAATCATTCTCTGGTTTCACCTTGGACCTTTTTTTATTTTTATTTTATAGTCTGAAATATCGGTCATTTAATAAAAAAGAAACAGGAGATTGATTGTTAATGAAGTTGCGGGCCTATTTTGGAGACTCCATGAAACTGCTCGACAGAGACGCACGTCATCTGAGGACGAGCGGCGGGAAAACACCTTCCAAAGCCTCAGCTTCTTAATAAGTACCTTTTTAGATGGAGACATTCCGACATCCTTCAGTACTCTGTGTTCAAGCAATCAACAGTCAAGACACACGGTAGCTTGCATGTAGACACGTGACTTTATGCATAAATCAAAGAGTAAAATAGCATGTTTTTTATTGGAAAAATCTTGCTTTTAAAATCCACATACTTAGCATAGTGTTTATCATACGTGTCACCTGGCCTCTGCTAAAAATGTGCTTTCATTTGTTCAGAAGTGTGTATGTTTACTGTGTGCAGAAGTAGAGTCCATATGAATGACCCGCTCTTGTGCAGGCAGAAGTTTTCAGAAAGCTTAGATTTCACAAAGCAGCCTGTGGAGGGTTCTCAGCTTTGTTGGACGCCTTTTGTCTTTTTCTTTCGTTTAATTGCAGAAAACAAAATCATTTACTGTTGCACAAGCATACTGTGTGCTCAAGTCTCGTTTGAAGACAGCACTGGTGGTCGCCACTGATTTAAGATGAACATTTAATAGATGTAAATACAACTTTAGACCAACCACAGATACCAGCATTGGGGTTGAAAAAAAGAAATCTGCTTTTGTTATTTCCTTTCCTTTTATTAAAATACCTTAATTAAGCATTTAGACAAACATCTTACCATCAGCTCACCCCCTCTGGTTTCATCACTCTGACTTCATCACTCTCTTTGTCATTGTAAACTGACTACTGCCTCTTTTGTTTGAGTGCAGAGAAGCCTCCCTATTGATAGTGCAGTTTATTTTTCATGCCAGTTGATAACAGCCACATGGTTTAGTTCATAAATGAGTTGCTATCTTCCCGTATTTGCCATGTAGACCCAATCTCTGTCTTTAAGCTAACTATATACTTGGAAACTGTTAAACACTCCACACAGCAAACATTTAGAAGTATAAGTGATTTTTCTCAAAACAGAAAAGTGTTCAATAGAGTGCAAATGAAAATATAATAAAATATGTCGAAAATAAGTCGTATGTATATTTAAAGGTATGTTTAAATTCCTATTCCAAAATGACAAGTACACAGTACCTTTTTACCACAATAGTATAGCAAGTATTCTCGAGCATAATCACCTGCTATTATGTCAAGAATGCAATAATTTGTTTTAACTCTGTGGCACACACCATTTGAGAAATCTACCCTGCAGCTAGCTGCTTGTTTCCAACCCAACATGCCATACAAATACAAAAACTCTGCAGGAATGCTTTGAAAATATAACCTAGCTCAAGTAGACAAGTGAAGGTCTGATCAGTGCTATTGTAACCCGATAAGCCCGAGGCTAAGCTTCAAGAGTTTCTGAGGGGATGGAGGAGATGAGCAGTTCCCTGTCGGGTCTGATCTTCAACTCTAAACCCACATTATCGTTACAATATATCGTTATATGTCTATCAAAAAATATACTAGATATATTAGACAGAAAGAATAAAAATGGGTTAAGTGCTGCACGTCAAAGTTTACCTTTTTAACAGCGGTTTTACTCTAACTTGAAAGCTGCACATCTAAAACAGTCCTTTCCTCTGCCTGTATATTGGTTTAAAGTAATGCAAAACGTGTTAAACCACGTTGTTGCTTTGTCTTTTATACAGTAGTAAGTTAGTGTGGATTCATGCAGTGTAGGTGAAAGTCAAACAGTCCTCTACCTCTGCAAAGCTCAGTCTTCTCTTCACTGATGTAAGACTCGTGAGAATCACTGAAAAATATTCCAGGTTGGGTCCAATTCCACAAGATGCCAGGGACGGGAAGAACAAATTCTTCGTCAGTTATCCCAAACGGTCCTTTCTGAGTCTTGCACTTGTTTGAAAACTGTTCTGAAAGTAAGTGAGAAGCGTCCCAGAGACTGCAGGCTCCGTCGGACTGCCTAGTGCTGCAGGTCCTAGCGCCTGCCTCTCTGTAAGCCACCAGCAAGGGTGGATCATACACTGGGTATATGTTTTAAGTATGGTGCATTCAGAGACACATGACACAGATCTGTACTACTGCTACTGCTGTTATTGTAGTTACTACTGTGGATTTACTAGAATAGATTACCGTTACTGTGCAATATATGAATTTGATTCCTTGCTCACCCAATTCTGGCACATTTCACTGTGTATCGATAACTACTGTTTAGTTTTTGAGATTTCTTTCTCAAGCTGGAACTCAATCCACTACTGTTAACTCCCATTTGTACTATTTGAAACCGTACTAGCAGCATGGCTCTAGGGATGGCAATTTCTGTCAGTCCACCGCTTTGGTCCAGACTGAAATATTGCAATAGCTATTGGACGAATGGCCCTGAAATTTGGTACAGGCATTCATGTTCCCCTTAGGATGAATTGTAATAACTTTGATGAAAGGTTAAGGGATCTCCAAACACCATCATCAGGTCAATTGTTTTTAATTTGACCAAATACCTGCAAAACTAATGACCTTCCCAACAGCCTCAGCTGTACTTTGTGTTTAGCGCTAATCAGCTAATGTTAGCATGCTAGATGATGACAATGGTGACTGCGGAAAACATTATACCGGCTAAACATCAGCTGTCATCTGCTGTGCGTAATTACAGCCTCACAGAGCTGCTAGCATGACTGTGGCCTCTTAGTCCTGAATTATATCTGCCACTTGCTTTGTGATGCACCCCTTAATACAGTTTATACTTTTTTTCCATTTGTACTCCAGTAACACCCATGCACCTTCCTGTACAGTTTGTTTATAGTAATATTTTTTATATGATCCTATATTTTTTTTACTATGCATACTTGGCATCTTTGGCACAATGAAAAAGCTTTTTGTGAAATTATTTTACAGCATTCATTTTCAGATTTTATGCAGTTATTGCATCTAAATCCTTTTTTCCTGGTCTAATTCAAACACACTTGGAACTGAACTGAATGGAATTAAGCATTGCTAGTGTTTAATTTATTATACAGCTCTGCAAGCTCCACAGATGGACTCTATCTGGTTAGTTAAGAGCCATATTCTGATTATGGTGTAAAACATAAAAACAAATGCCCCAAAAGCAGAATGTTTTCCGTCTCCTTAACCTTTTCCCAAAAGTATTGTTATCTCAAATGTTGAGTCTATTTTGATTTGGGTTTCTTCTTGTCAAAAGCAACAGCAGATGTTTCACAGAGACAGATGTTTATGAGATCACCTTCTTTGAGCAATTCATTTCACAGATCCAAACGTTTCCAAGGGTTTTTCATTACAAATGTACTAATTTTGGCTGATGTTGTAGTCAGTACTGGTGAACCTTTTTTCTGTGATACTAAAGAGAGATGCAACATGTCTTGCCAACCACAGATATGAGAATTCCTGCATTCATTCATTTTGATTCCCCCAGATGTTAGATTGGTGAAATTGCTAATCTTTTTCTTTTTCCCCCCTTTTTTTTTCAACCGAAGTAATTGCCGACACCAGCTCTTACACAGGATAGAGTTACAGAGTGTATAGGTGTTTGAAACTGAGAGTGTGTGTGAGTGAATAGTGCTAATGTTTCAGGAAGAGATTTGAGCTTAGAGGTGCGACAGCATAAACTAATCCAGGTGTGGAAAAAGTACATGTGTGGCTGTGTGTGTGTTCGTATGATGCGTGTGTCCTTTCTCTCTTGTCTCCTCCACAAGTTTAGGACAAGGTCACTTGATTGTCAGTTTTTTTGTGTTTTTTTTTACCATTTTCTTAAAAATTAGATAATGATTGAGATTTATTTTTAAACAAGGGCTTCAGTGTGTTTTTGTATTTATGTCACTACTAGCCTCGCACGTCTGGATCCTAATGAGAGCATATGGAAGCAAAATCTGCTTACCATATTACACGAGGATTACACTCTGGCTTTGATTATTGCTCTGAAGTCTCCATGGCATGGCTGGTATTTTTAAGAGTGGTCATGGCCCCACACTTGAGCAGCTGCCCTCTGGTTTTCTGATCTTTTCGCAGCTAGTTGAAGCCCCATGCTCCATAAATGGATTGGACTCAATTTGTCATGTATGAACATCACAGTTAGACTGGTCTTTAGGGAATCTGAATGACCAGACACCCGTGAGAGATGAGTTACATCAGTGGCTTCTTCCTGCTTTGGCACTGCAGGGCTTTGGGGAGCTAAAAAATAGACTCCCCCTGATCTCCTGTAAAACTCATCTGCAGGAGCCCGTTTAGTCACCGAGGCCAGACCAGGCTCTTCTGCTGTTCATCACAGATCGTGGACATCTTTAGGCATGGCCAGGAATAAAAGTAACAGAGGAGGATACATAAGTCACACATGGTTGTTTTCAGAGACAGATAGCATTTGATCAATGTTTCCAGTGTTCAGATGGGGACTTGCAGCTCACAGACTGTTTATGTGCTGAATTTAAGCGGACAAGTTGCTTGAGGGAAAGAAAATACAGGGAAGGTGACTTTATTGTTTGTTTTTGGTACTGTCGCATCATTATGTAAACACAACTGTTTTGAAATTTTAATTTGGCAGTAGCACGCGGCCAGTCCTTAACCATGGGAGATTTTGCATTGTAGGCCTATTGGGTTTTACGAGCCTTTCTTATTCCTGTAACTGTTCTGCCGGCTGAAGGTCGGGATGGAATATACTGCACATCATTGCTTCATCTTGTAATCAATGTCATTTGAGCATCCAGATCTGTTCTTATATAATGGGATGAAGGCCTGCCAGGCAGTACACCGCTGTCTTATTAGGGGGATAAGCCTTTCAATGTGTGCACAGTAGAAGGGCGTTATGGCTCATGTTTACGGTAGCTCCAGTGGGAAGATGATGGGGGATGTCTGGCAAAAAGGAAGTGATCTTTCTCTTATTTCAACCTCTGTTCTGATAGTAAAACTGTAAATCGAAGGGGAGTATAACATGCTCATGGTGAGGAAAAAAAGGATTTAGGTAACTTGAGCCATTTCAGCCCTATCTTTGATGCATTTTTCTGTTACAAAAATGTGTTGCCTGGTGTGATTTGAGTGGAACAGCAGGTGAAAGTTTAAATCTAGGTTGCTGACAATCCCAAGGAGACCCAAATAGCCTAAATACAACAATCGTCATGCCTTTTACAATGATCCTTTGCGATAGGGAAGTTCTTGGTAAGGAGTTTAAAACCAGAACTGGAAAAATAATATACATTGGTATTTCATGGAGGACCATAGATCAGTTGTAAAGCAACACTGAAGCCTAACTCTCAATTTCTCTAAAGAAAGAAAATGTGTGTGCTGTGGCGATCCACATCTGGCCTTCATCAGCCACATCAACTCAGACGCAGTGTTTGAAAAGACAGCTGACTTCGTGGAACTGAGCAGGATGTAAGGGCTTAATCTTCATTCTATGAAACATTCAGATTTGATTACCACAAAGACACAGCAGAGCAACATGTAGCGCAGGTCATCTTTCTCAGCCAGCTTTGCATTACACATAATTTAGGAGGCAGAGTCGCAAACACCCGGAATGAGGTCAGGAAAATAGTCAGATAAACAGATTAAATTGAAACTGTGTTATCCTGCCTATGAATTAACAGCATACTGTAAACATTTCTGTAAACATAAAACCGCTAAATTGCCAGTGTTGAATTCAAGATAAATGGAATATAAAATTCAGTATTCAATGTTTACCTTTTATTTAAAGTTCCAACATCAGTTTGAACAGGGATTTTGTTAAATAATAAATATTATAAATAGAATGAACTCCAGTGTGGATGTCTCTAAATTGTCTGTCTGTTCACTGACTTTGTAAAACGCACCTGCCTCGTAACATTTACTTGTCCCTCAAATGAAGCAACAGCTGCTTTGCGAATGAGTGGAACAGGGTAGAGGTGGACAATATTGCCTTATAATATTATATTGCATTTTGGGGATAAAGAGATATTTATGTTGACATGGTAAAATCCAAACAAATACTTAATTTTTATTTGCAGCTGGCGACAAAGTCTGTTTAGCTGTGTGGACTTCAAATAAGCTGTTGGGCTCTCGTGTGTTTTCTGGCTCTCTTTGTAATCAACTTAATGAAATGTTTTTTGTATTGCACCCTCATGCTAGTATATTCATCTCACAGTGCTTACATGTTACTGTGGTTTGTCGTAACTTAACTTTTTATATCCAAACAGCCTTCCACACTTTACATGTGGCCACTTTTTTTGGAGCGGGCAGTAATGTAACTTTAGCTTTCAGTTGCTTGAAATAAATACATCATGTTGTGTTTATCATAATTTAACCAATTTTTATCACATGAATATTTATACATACATAATCTTTTAAGAATATGTTATGGCACACATAGAGAAGGTGGTCAGACTGGACTTCAATGGTGAAATTTACTTGCAAGCTGAAGCAAAAAGAAGCACGAGCAGGCTAACAGCAGTATTCTAGAACATTATACAGCGTTTTATCACACTTTATCATTATCCTCTATTAATGTGTTGCACTCACTGTGCCCCATTCAGTCTCAAACTTGGCGCCTGGTCAATTTGCAACTGGCAGCGTCTCGGAGGGGAATCCGTGCGACCGTAGCCTCAGTGTGTTTTTAGGATAGGTTACAAGGGTTGCGTTTTAAATTAATTGAAACAATGACATGTTGGTACAAATTTTGTTCAAACTTGATTTTATTAAGTGACGGCCCCGTTTCAAAGTCAGTGTGCATGTGAGGAGACTCTGCGTTTGACTCTTGACCTCAGGTTGTTTAATCTGGCTTTAGTGCACCCATCAATCTTAAACCGATTCTCACAGCCAGTGGTGGCCTGCTTCATCTGAAACAAAAGTACTGAGTACTGAAAAAAAAAAAAGGACACCCATGAAAGGTATGTCGGCTCTTTTGTCGGATTATCTCAAGCAAATTGGGCACCTGACCTGAAGTAGTGATTATGAAAGATCTGTGCTGAGACCACCAGCCGAAACCAGGCTAAGCATGTGCCCTGTGACCTGCACTCCACACCGCCCAGATTAGCCCAGGGCCACAAGGCAGATAGCCTTTCAGAAAAAAACCAGGCTCCCCTACTCTGGCGGACAATGGCTGTGTTGTCTTTGACAGAAAGGACCATTTCTGCATTGGATTCAATTTCTTATAGAACAGAAGAATTCAAAAAATGTCACCACTATTTTGCAATTTCACGTCATGCTGTTTGAGTTTGCACTATCTTGAAAGCTTATTGTGCCTAACCAACTATGGTCATCTGAGCCGCCATGTGGGCTCAGATGACCATAGTTGATAAATGACTGATTCGTTAGTTCTCCACTGTTTCTTCCTTATTTAGAAAATGTTTGTCTTTGTCTACACCAGTCATGAATGTGTGCAAATGACTGTATTGCTTCAAAGGGCATTGTGGTTTTGCATGATTTAGGTCCATTAACTACAATTGCAAATACTTATGACTATATATTAATGGGGAACATTTTCTGAAGCATACCATATATTTAAAATATATAGATATCCTACCTTCCAGGCCTTCCACTTGCAGAGCATTAAAACTTGAGATAGTTAAGCCACCACAATGAAAAATGTTTAACTTTTATTTTCTTAAAGTCATGTTACCATTGCATAGTAATACAGTTGTGAGCAAAGTGTTAGAGCACTATTTTAAATACTTCATGTTGATACATTCAGGCGCATTATGTATTTCTGAGTTTTCAGATTTGCTGTAAAACAACAACTTGTGAATGCAGTCCTTTCAGCAGCTAAATTAAATCTTGGATGGCACAAAGTGTTTTTTTTTTAAGTGGTCCATAGACTATTCAATATGTTAATAATGTACATAAATAAAGGCTAGAAGTGATGGATTAGTTATCTCATGCAAGTTAACACTAAAGATGCAATCAAATGGCTGGCCCGAGGGAAAGAAATCATTTTGAACAACTATGCTTTGGAAAATGGTTAACAACCATGTGATGTATCATGCAATTTGCAGCTAATCTGCTAAAACGACAAATAATGCAATCTTGTTCCTTTTTTTTTTACTTTTGAAAGCTGTATTTCACTGAACATTCCCATGCTCTCAGTGTGTGCAGGCATCGTCCACGATACTGTAAGTTCAAGATAGTCATTGATGCCAGTGGAGTTTCGTCAGGGAAAGTGGCATTCTGCCACAATAAGGGTTTTTGATATAGTCTGTCATTCTCTACAAGGCGATATAACTCCGGGTTGGCTCATGTCCCACTGCTGATGCCCTAAGGCATCAATTCAGCACTGCCTGGCAGTTTTGTGCTGAAGGGCGATCTACTGAATCAGTGGAAAACAGTGGAGCCTGCTGTCACATACACAAAGACTTTTCCATGAATGTTTGTCTGATATAGTGACATAATTCAACTGGATGACAAACGTACTTGTAAATTGCTTTTATTATTCAGTTCCATTTCCTCAAATGGTTATTATAGAAATCTTTGTTTGTAGAAACTCAAGCACCCATTCTCTAGAGAGGAACCACAGGGTTTTCCATTTCAACTGAGTTGTGAAATGTCTTTCCTTGATACCTGGGACAATGATACATTGATTTATTTATTTATTGATATATAACTTATTTAATGTATTATTTAATTTATATTTACTCATTTTTCAATCTGCCCTGCTAAAACAATTGAACATAAAAAACACCTAGATTAGAAACATGCTTTTGTTCTATTTATAAACTGCAAAATGGTTTATAAGCACTGAAAAATCGTTTCAAGTGGTGAAACGATTTTTGTGCATGTGCCAGAAAGGACCTCTGGAAGGTCGTCTCATGTGGTTTACAAGACTGTAACTGATTATAAGCCTAATGTAAAACACCAGAAATACATCAATATAAGTTTTTTATCTTTTACTAACTCCCATTTCCTCTTCTACAAATGCCCCTTCTTGACATGAATGTCTCTGGTCAGATAAGAGGACTCACGCTGAGCCGAGCCAATCACTTTAACTTTGTGAAAACTTCACCGAGCACAATATTAGCCTGACAGCGAAACGTGTGTAGAAGAAAATCAACAAAGCACAATCGTCTTCCTCGGCCTCTTTCGTACCTGTATCAATTCAAAGATTGGCCCTTGAAATCAAATATGGCTGAGGTGGAACACTTTGTCCAAAGGGGCTGAAGAGGTTTGACCCCTTGGGTCGGTCGGTGCCTATTATACCATTGCCCCAAGGCATTGAGCAGCCCCCACTGACACACACACACACACAAACACACACGCACACACACACACGGAGGATCAAGTGACCCTCCAACCTTTGAAACTGTGTATGTGATCAAACCCTCCGCCTCTGCTAAGGACACATTGAGTGAAACGCAGGCTTAAGTCTCTGTACAGGAAGTTTTTCTCTCCCGTCGTGTTGCGGTTACAGGTCCTTGGATGGGATGAATATGTTGAGTCAGTAGTAACAAAGTGACCTCGGTTTTTCTTCTCTTTGCTTAAAGACCCCCTGCCACAGAGGAAAAAAAGATTGTGTTGAGTCAGTTGCACAAATGAATCCAACTTGGAACTGATTTACTTAGAATACAAAACACGTTTACTCGTACGTAATGCTGGTCCTGTCCTACCATATTTTCTGCATGTTCTCCTCCACTGCTTATTTGTTTCAACCCCGATGTGGCATGGTGGCTAAGTGCACTGCACTGTTGCCTCACAGCAAGAAGGTCCTGGGTTTGATCCCTGCAGGTGGCTCAGTGGCCTTTCTGTGTGGAGTTTGCATGTTCTCCCCATGT
>JAVQJD010074096.1:0-27548 GCA_036023655.1 Nannoperca australis | reverse complement strand
CATTTCCCCTCCAGGGGGCCCCCAACCGCCTTGACCCCCGCCTCGCCCCCTGTTGCCTGCCGGCATGCCCGGAGGACATGGGGGACCCGGTCCAGCGAGGCGAGAGAGAGAGAGCGAGAGAGAGAGAGAGAGAGAGAGAGAGCCTTGGTGCTACAGCCTAATACTTAATGTGTGATTGAGACCCCAGAATACTGCCTCCAATAAACAGCATGAACAGGACTCTTGCATTAGGACACTTGATGATAATTGTAATCGGTACGAAATTATGTGTCAAGTGGTAAAAACAATCATACTGTGTTGAACAGAGTATTGAGGGTTTAACTGTAATAATAATAATGGTACACTGAAGAAAAAGAGGAAATGCTGACACCCTGGCTATGTGAGTCAAAGGGCCCTAGCAAATGAGTAAATAAAGTACTTAGAATTTGCCAGAATGTGAAAGGGTGTGTGTGCATGGAAAGAGAAAGTTGTGTGTAATCGTTGAGTAACTGGGAGAAGGAGTAGCCCGACACGAACGATAAAAAGGCATTTGAGTGGTAGAGCGATGTGAACCGCGAGAAGACACTTTGGGACTAGACCCCAGGAAGCACGAGAGGACCCCGATGGATTGGCAACGACTTGTGAGGGACATAAGGGGACCTAGAGAAAGGGCTGTTGCTGATAAGATGGGATTGCAGGGACCCTCAGCTCTCCCTGCCAACAGAGGAGGAGAGTTTTGGGGGATGTTGGGACTCTGACTGAGTTTCGTATTTCCTATGAGGACTGTTCTCCTTGGCAGGACGATTAGGAAGGTGTGCACTGGCCAGGCTTACCCACCCAGAGATTTCAGATTTTGAGATTTAGAAAGGATGAGAGTGTAAGGAATTGAATTTATTCGATCTTTGATTTTTAACTGTTGCTTAATTCCTGCAATAAATATACAAATTCATACAAAGTAAATTGTTCCTTCATTGATTACTGAGCTTCTTATGATAGTAATAAGTTAAGTCAATATTTGTTCAACATCCATAAGGTTCTTAAAAGGTTTTTTCTAGTTTTTGTCAACCAATTTGTGAAACAGACCCTGAGGGCTTAGTATCCAAGTAACCCTAACCTAGAAACTTACCAAGAGCCCAGATCTATAAGAGGAAAGCTGCCTTTAATGTGCGTGTCTGATAACTCCCGCTGGCAGACAAGGCTACTCAGTCAGGGGTAGTTATCAGAAGTAGCAGGGTAGAGGACCAGATGTAGGCAGTTAGAAGCTAGGCAAGTTTCCTCAACACCTGCTTAAATATCTTTAGAATTTCTAATAGGAATAGACTTTCGTAGAACTAAACCTAAATCTAACAGTATCTACATGTTTATATTGACTGACAAGTTGTCACTGCTTATGTTTTAAGATTTAGGTTGAGGAGATTTTTGGGGGATCAGCAGGTGAACCCCCAATCTGCCTCAAGCCTGCTGCTGCGTGTGTGAGAAAGAGTGATGCGTACCCCCTGTCCCTCCTCCCTGACCCTGATGCTCTGCAGCAGGTCATTGATGATCTGGGCAGCGTGCTCGCAGCGCTCAGGGGGACCACTGATGTGGGCAATCTTCTCTGGACCAGTCCCATCATCTGTAGGAAAGATTTGAATCTGCGTTGAGCAATAGTTTTGATATTATTCTTGACACTGACTCATGCAATATATTACATCAACAGAAGTGGAAAATGTATAAATGCAACCATTATTAAGTCATCACAGGGTCCTACCTTGTTTGAACTGTATCCTAACTCCTGCATCATTCTGGATTTTCTTGATCATCTCTCCGCTGCGCCCAATGACCACACCGACCGAGTGTCGTGGGACTGGGATCTGAGTGGAAAACAGATGTTTTGACAAAACTTGGACTTAGTTCAAAGACAATATATCGATCCCACGTCTAAGTTTGCTCCCACACAAAAACTCACATCCATGCCTCCTCCCATTCGGGAGCTGAAGTCATTTCTTTCACTGAAGCCACCATGATCTCGCTCTCTCAAGATCTCCTGCACCATCTCCTGGGCTTGCTGAAAAGAAAAACATGATGATTACAGCACATGGCAACTCAGCACCACACATTTATTTGGAACTTGAGGAGATCATAAAACAAATCCACTGATTTGATAAATCCACCTGGACTTTGTAGGGATCTCCAATAATGCGCAGGGGCTTGTCAACGTTGGGTCCCTGAGAGGCATCCTGGATCAGGATCATCTTCACTCCTGCACGCTCCTGGAATATCACACAAGTAAACATTATGACAATATACGTCTTCATCTCTGCCACCACTAGAGTATAAAAATCTATATTTTCTTCTACTTTTGAAACTTTTTGATACATAAAACTAAAGATACCGCATCGCAAAATTGCCAATCTGAAAACAGCTTTTTAAAAGTGTTTGAGTCCAGTAAAACTATGCCGCCTATCTCATCCACCAACATGATTACAGTTCCTAAAATGCCATGCATATTACCTGTAGCTGTTTGATAGTCTCTCCTCCCTTGCCAATGACCAGGCCGGCCTTGCCAGCAGGGATCATCATCTCGTGCACCGTGCCATCCTGCCCGTTGGTGGACTCGTGATAAGAAGAAGGGGGTGTACCCCTCCCTCGTGACACTATCTCATCCAACAGCATCTTGGCTTTCCTAGCCGGGGAAGAGCTGACCAGTTACTCCACGTCCATTTTACAAAATCATGTCATCCAGCCGATACAACGGCAAGTGACACTGACCTAATATCACATCACATAGTATTCGTGAAATTAAGCGATGGGTCATAATAGGTAACGCATTTTTTAAAATGGCATTAAAGAATGGGGTTTCCAAACACAGATTATTTTGAAAAACCTTTGATATATTCTAGACCTGCTCTTGTTTCTGAGAAATTGTAAAACAACAACGAGTTTATTTTGCATAAAGTCTGAAACTTACTGCACGGAGTCAAGAGAACCTGTGAGAGAGACGCTCCTCTCTGGAAGGCCTCCACTGTCTGGACACACACATAAAATACATATATATGCAACTAAGTTCAACACCAAAGGGTAAATAAATGTGTAAACTACAATCATATAATACAGACAGTACCTGGAGCTATCTGAACCTTGCAACCCGACTCCTGTTGAATCTTATTGATCTGTTCACCTCCACGGCCAATAACTGGGGACGAAGAGAGAGCAAGCTGTGTGTTGTTGGTTGCATCTCTTTATGTCTTGTGTCACAAAAACAGAGTGACATCAGAATGTGCTAAAACAAAGTTAGATTGCACTCACTTAGTCCCACCATGCTGTCCGGCACGCTGTACTCCTCTGTGGTAGAGGTGGGCCTGACACCATCAGCAAAGAAGGATGACAAAGAAGGAAAAAGAGACTTTTCTTCACTGCAATGATACAAACGTCTACATAATACACAATCAACTGAAAGCTATGAGATCTCACCTTTGTTGTGCAAGAGCAGCTAGCTGTGCACCAATAGCTGAGGTGGGACGGCAACAAGAAGAAAGAGAGAGAGAGAAAACAGAGCACGGGAGAGGTTTTGGATTACTGGTGGACTGTGAGAGACAGACAGAGGAGGAGGAACGTGGACAGACAAGGATAAAAGAGGCAAACTGCTGAAACATCTGGAATACTTTACAACCAGATGTCTATATTAAATGCCGTGAACTGAGGTACAGAAATCTCAAAGCAAAAAGTAAACAGAGCATAAAATAGCAGAATGAACTCACACAGTGCTTTGGCTGAATCCATGTCACTCTGTGCAGCCAGCTTCTTGCTCTCCGGTTCATCTGTCAGGTGAGAAAACGACAGATACCTACAGTAACGTGTGTGTGATGTGTCTGCGAGGACTGCACAGAGATTACTTTCTGCATCTAAAGCCATCATCAAGCGTCCAATACAGAGGTGGTTATTTACATTTATTAATTTGACAGATGCTTTTGTACAAAGTGACGTACAAATGAGGTACAATATGCGCCACAGTAGATCAAAGAGGCTCATTGCCTCAAGCTGTTGAGGTGAAGTGTTGAGGAAGTCAACACTGAGAAGTGCAGTCACCGATACCTGCATCCTCCAGCTGTCGTTTCTGTGCAGTGAATGGAAAGCCATCTGATGCAGTGTTGTTGTTCAGGGGAGGTCCTGCATCGCCCCCGATCTTAGCTGCAATCTGAAACACAAGTGTGAAATTCACCTATAAAAAACACTACTCTCATTTATAAGCTACACATTGGACTGAGAATCTTACAACAGACTGTACAGACTATCTACTTGACTCGCTCTAATATACAATATATGATTGTAGTGTTTATTCAGTACCTATTAAAGTTATTCTGGTTTTCTCTTTACTCTCTATTTTAATTTTTTTATTAGAAATTTTATTTTGTGTGTTTAAGTTATTGTGTATAATTAGATTTTTAAATTCTATTTATCTGTATGTTTCTTAAATGCCTCATTTTGTTTTTGTGAAATGGCTGCTGTAACACTGCAATCCCTTTGGGATTAATGAAGCATCGATCTATCTGTGTGACCTGGGATATCCACTATTTTAATATGGAAATCATAACGTAAGACTGAATACTGTAGCGATTACGTAGGATTTTGGTTATTGTATTACAGTGATGTACTAGCGCATTATAAATTTTTTTCTGTCCAGTTTGATGACAACTATCTGCATCGGCATTATCTACCTGTAACATTATTCGTTTTCAGCCACCACCACAGCTTGTTTAAACATTGTCTGTTAGTAATGCCATACCCATAATGTCGTCTCTTCGTTGATTTAGATTGAAATGATTTTACTGTCCAGTCCACACTGGGTTTGTTGATGCACACGCAGTATTTTAGCTAACGTTAGCTAATGTACAACAAGCACTGACGTGACGTAACGTTCCCACTAAGTAGCTTAACAGTACTATTGTGAACAACCATTACTTCGTAATTATACGAGAATTATATATATCAGTCCCGTGTTACATGTATGTGTCAAACTGTGTCAACAATGTTAGCCCTCAAGCTAAGTATTTAGCTAGCCCTCCTTCGAAACATGCTCCAGTCCGTCACATCCCTCACCTGCCGGGCCCGCTGTACCGCGTCCGCAAACGCATCTTTCTTGATGCCTCCTGCTCCGTTCCCAAGAGCTGTCTGTCCGCCGAGAGGGGCCCCGGATCCGGGTGGCGGAACCGCGTTGTACTCCGACATGTTGACCAGAAGACAGGCGAGGGAAGGTGGCAGAAAACCGGAATCAGAAATGCGCAGGAGTGGGAAGGAAAGTCAAGAAACTGACAGGCTAAGGAAAGACACTGAGACACGACGGCGGCCGGGAAGGTTCAGTGCAGTGGCGGAGTCAGGCTGTTTGAGGGGCAGGGGCGGGGGGTGGAAAATGCGGTGCCCTATGCGGTGCGGTATATGGGACTGTATTGCGTTTTCTTCACTGGTAGGGTACCCTAGACGGCATTTTCTCATGCATTTCATTAACTATGTAGGCCTTTGTGAATTCACAAAAATGTTGATTCCACTGCTTTTCCCCCATCTAGATAATGTCAGACCGGGTCTGGATAAAAAACAAAACTCACCATATTTTACTTGTCAAATCTGGATTACATTACCTTAAAAACACTTGAAACATTTTAGAACCAATATTCTCTGGCAGTATCCAACAGTGTTTGGCAAACAGTACTTTCCTTTTGTATACTTTGTCATTGTAGATAGGCTAATCTCCATTCTGCTAAAAAGAGTGCCTGGGTTGGGTTTCTGCAGTGTTTGCACAGACCCCGCCACAGAGAACAGTATCTAACTCAATTTTGTTTTGCATCAGATACACAGTTTGTAAATAAGGAACAAGGTCTGAAATAATGGCTAAGAACAGTAAAGGCAACTAATGATGCCATAACACACCACTCTGTTTTTGCTGAAGAGAAATACCAAGAGCATTCCTCTTTTGTTGTTGCAGTATTATACATAGGGGTGTTGCGTGTTACTTTGGACTTACCTCTGCAATTGTTTACTCAGGAGTTTTGAAGGTGGTGCTTTGAGAAAACAAATAATTGTGCAAGAAATAAAATAGTCCCACTGTCAGTCACTTAAAACAATCTTCTCAGGTCAAATGTGACAGAGTTGGAATGCATAAAACAATGAGATACAAAGAGAATAATTATATATATGTGAAAAAACTAATTTCAATTTGTAACTTGGTTGAATTAATAACTCAGAAATATTGAAATATTAATATTAATCTCTGGAGAGGGATGTGTCACAAATCAAATGTGACTTTTCCGCTGAGAATTGTATAGATGGCTGGAATTATTAGTTGATCAATCAATTAGACAATCAGCATGTTTAATTATTTAGTTAAATTAATTGCAAACTATATTCATAATCACTTAATTAGTTAAGTATTTTTTCAAGCAGAAATACCAAACATTTCCTGATTCCAACTTTTCAACTGTAAGGATAAGCGTTAAGTAAATATCTTTAGGTTTTGGACTGTTGGTCGGACAAAACAGTGAGCTCTGGGAAATAGTGCTGGGTATTTTTCATTATTTTCTGACATTTTATAGACGAAATGATTAATTGAGAAAATGTTTTTCAGATTAATTGACATAAATATATAATGACAAAAAGTATTTCACATTTGTCATTAATAGTAAAATCTGTGAGAATTGCGTGTTGAAGTGGCGCAGCCAGTAGAGGTAGCTGTCGCTTTTCTCCATGCCTTTTTCTCCGCACTAAATGCGACACAACACGCCATCTTTGTTATGGGCGAATGCGTCAGACGATGACGGAAGCGTTTTCTCTCCTGTGATTGGTGGAATTCGGTCATGCCAAAGGTCACGTATATTTGGCGCTCTAAATTCAAGACCAGTCTGGCGCGTTTTTGAAACAGCAACACACGTCAAGAAACATGTATTTTGAATTTCTACTCCGAACAATTTGGAAAATATCAGTGTAACGGGTTTCACTGTGCGTTGGTGTATCAGTGGCTGATATGTTGAAAATGTTTGGACCACTTTTGGGACTTGTGAGGAGCGGCTTTGAGAGTAACACCTAGCAAAGTCTGCTAGCTTGTTGTTTTACAGTGAAATGTATGTCTGGTAGCAACAAACAGCTGTCCGCCGCACACAATGAAATTTGCCGCTGTTGTTCATTCACACACCCGGGGAAGTGAATAACAAAAGGCAAGAATACGCTCTCCGAAGTTGCAGCAAGTTACTGGTTCAGCATTATCGGTGAGTGTTTCCTCGACCTGTGTTTTTCTGGTAGCCCGTTTGTCAAATGACACAAACACTGGGAGAGCTACTGGGCGCCATGTCAGGACGTTATTTGCTATTGTATAAAAATGCTTTATATAAGCATTTTATTCTGACGGCTTCACCAAAACTCTCAACGTCCTGCATAGTTTGGTGTTAATGCTGTTTCGCGGTACTATGTTTATTGACAACAGTGTCAGATACGGTGGCGGATGGTTTTGAGTGAATAAAAAATAATTGATTTTGAATTGTGCAGTACATTTTTGTTTGAAACATCCAGATACGTTGAGTGTCGTGGGTTTATTGAAAACATATAAACTGCAAAAAACGTATGTTAAAGTGATTGCTCTCTGATGTTCTCTAAAGTGATTTACTCCTCTCTCAGACCTCCATGTGCATAATAATGTTTTCTTTTGCTTAAGATATCTTCAAAGTATGGCTGGTGTTGTGGCTATGGCATCTGTCATTGAGGACTTTGACACCCAGGTATTTCTATAAAACTGACATGGGCTATTGATGCATGCAGTAGCTGTTTCAAAGCATTTTTTCTTTGTTATGCATTTTCATATTTGATTAACTTTTAACTTTTTTTATTTCCTTTTACAGCCTTGCAAGAAATCTCGC
The DNA here is from genome assembly GCA_036023655.1 of Nannoperca australis. Classification (NCBI taxonomy): domain Eukaryota; kingdom Metazoa; phylum Chordata; class Actinopteri; order Centrarchiformes; family Percichthyidae; genus Nannoperca; species Nannoperca australis. Next base: position 19,689 of record JAVQJD010074096.1, on the reverse strand, counting down.
AAAGATGGTGGAAGTCCTGTTGTCAAGACAATCACAAACTATTTCTCTCCTGTGCCCAAGCCTGCGGAGAAACCATTTTCTCCTCCTCGCTCCAACAACATCATGGACTACTTCAGCCGGAAAGCTCTGTCCCCTGAAGAAAAGACCAGCTCACCAGAACTGTCAAAAGAGAACTGTCAGACGTCTCAGCTTGCAGAAAAAAACAGCAGCCCAGAGGCAGCAGTGAAACAGCCACCTCAGAAACGGAGTAGAAAGGCCAGCAAAGCTGCAAGGAAACTTGTGGAGGCTGAAACTGTTAGTACCACAGAGGAGAGCTGCCTGATTGTAGAAGAACCACATGATAGCAGAGACTCAGCAGCAGAAGCAATCAGTAGCTGTGGGGCTCTTGGCAGTACTGATGCTTGTATCAATGCAGGAAAATTGGAGACAAATGCCGATGTTGAGCAGGCTGAAAAAGATGACCATCATAAAGATGGTTCCAAATGTGGGAACAATGTCAAACTTAAAGCAGAACTGAATAGTATTGAATTATCTCCAATTGTACCTTCAAAAGATAAAGTAAAACCGGTCAAAACTGCCCGAAATTTTAGGAAGAAGAGGCAACAGGAGGCAAAGTATTCCGAACCAGAAGAGATGAAAAAAGAAAACACCTTGTGTGATGTTAGTATGGAGGTCAATGTGGATGAGGCGTCTCAGTTAAACCGCAGCACAGTCACGATTTCCTTTGAGGATTTTGTGCGGAGTCAGAGCTCTGGCATAGGGGAAGAGGACATAGAAGATGAGCAGGGTGTAGAAGATGAAAGTAAAATCACAAATGAAGAAATGGACACTGACCAGTTGGACATCCCTAAAGCTGAAGAAAATGTAGGTTCCTTGGCGCTACCTCTCCAAGTCTCACCTCGAACCCTCACCATCCAGGCTGAAGTGCATGTAGTCTCACCCAAACATGAAGCAGCCAAGCCAGTGGGAAAGTTAGCTTCTATCTTCAACAGGAGAAAAGGGGCGATGAGCCCTGCAGAGGGAGCATCGTCTCCTCACACAGGGGCTGGCCGCCAACCTCCTTCTACCTCTCAGACTGTCAGGCGGAAATCCAACGTGGTTCTTCAAGAGGAAGATTTAGAGCTCGCCGTGCTTGAGAGTGAATCCACGCCCAAGTGCAGTGAGGTAGAGAGGAAGCAGTTCATGGCCGCCTTCAAACAGCCCAGTGTGGACGGGTCTAAAACCAAGCCTGGTAAAAGCCAGGGCAAGCAGAAGCAACCTGGAGAGAAGGTTTTGGATAATGCAGACAATGTTGCTGAAGAGGACACTGTGTCACTAAGTCCACCCTCTGTTGAGCAGGCCCCTACTGCCTCTCAGGAAAACAAAGTAGCTAAAAAAACAACAACAAGAAAAGGCACAAAGAAGAAAGCTAAAGAAGAAAAGGAGGCAGTCACCACCACACCTGCTCCTGCGGAAGAAACAGAGGCAGCGATTGTTGAGGTCGTTAAAATAGAGGAGTCTCCCATGACCTCAACTCCCTCCATCCCAGCAGTGAGGAGGTCCAGAAGAGAGGCTGTAGTCAGGCAAGCACCTGGGGCCACCCCAACAACTCCTATCAGAAAATCCAGGAGATGCAACGAGTCAAAGGATGCTGCTGCTGCTGCTCCTAGTGAAAGCCCTGTAAAGATGTCCACCCCAAAGTCACGCAAGTCCAAACACGGAGTCTACATAGCAGAAATGGTGTGCCCACTTAACACAAAAGAAAGTCCAATCAGGTGACACATGCATGTAGTTATTATTTATTACTATTGCACATTCTTTGGAAAGCATTTTGTATGCATTTATACAATCAGTCTTGCATTATACAGAGAGGTGTTCCTGTTATTTGGTCTACCCTTGATATAAATACAAAATACTAATAAGACCTGTCAATAATGCAACACAATACAGTTCAAGAGCACCACAAACTACATCCTCCAAAATGATCAGCACTGATACAGCAATGAATCAGCACCCCTCTAAAACAACATCAACAAAAACTGAATATTATAATCTTTATGAAGGTAGAACTTATTGCATGACTTTTACTTTTAGACTGCATTCATTTTAGCTAGGTATACCTAAGAAACTGGCAACTGAGTCTATATGTATGTATGTGTTACAGTTTTTCATGTTTTAATTTACATCTGTTCTTTTTTAATTAAGGATTAGATTTACTAGACTCCAAAGAAATGTTTCCCTGGCCAAGGCTGAAAGTGGAAGTGGCATAAACACTACTCTGGCTTCTAAAGTAAGTTTATTTATACATTTTTATGCAAATTGAACACATTCTAAATGTAATGAATTGGTGTACTGACTTGATAAGGAACAACATATTTAAATATTGTCATAATTATTGGCTAAAGATGATGAAACTCTTTTCAGGCATCAAATGACTCTAAAAAAAGAAAGCAGGCAAAGAAGTTGGTGGAGAAAGCCAGAGTGATTCAGCAAAGTAAAAAAACTGCTGCCGAGGAGAGGGGCACCTTAAGGCGTTCATCACGAGCGGAGACCTTCACCAAGAAGAGCTACTGTGACGATGGGGTACACTTGGAGATTTAGATTTACTGAAAGGCTGTTATATTAACAGTATGAAGCTCAGGCATGGCTAAGTCGTATAGTAACTCTTTATTTTTTCTGATTATGTGGTTTGTTTTGTCAGGACTCTGTCATCTGCCTGGAGGAGGACGTGACTTCCACACCTCAGAGAGCACCAAAAAAGGGTAAAATCCAGAAGCCTTTACGCAGTCTAATTGATGTTCTGGGAAAACCCACATCTGTTGGCAAAGAGACCAAGGCTGTCCCAGGTAGTCTTCCCCACTCTAAATCACTGATTACTATTTAGCATTTGGTTGAAATCTCATCTAATGGAGCTGTATTTTCTTCCTCTCAGGCTCCAATGTTGCCTCGTTGGGCCAAGAGAAGACTTCACGGAAGGGGTCGGCTGTGATTTCCATCTTTGATGAGAGCAGCCGCGAGGGCTCTGAAAACTCCCAGGATGATGAGCAGTTCAGGGCACGCAGAGAGTTCTTGAAGAGCGGTCTGCCCGAGTCCTTTAGGAAACAGATAGCCAAGACCGCTGCCACCAAGGAGGCCTACTTTCTCTCCTGTTCCTTCTTTCAGCCAGTTATACACATGAAGCAGCCAGCAAACGGTACCTTTTACTTTTGGTACTTTAAGTATATTTGGATGCTAATGGTAATTTTTTTTTACAGTAGAAATAGAGTATTTCTACAGTGAGGTATTGCTACTTTACTAAAGTAAATGATCTCAGTACCTCATCCACAGCTGTCATGTAATAGGGTTCGTTAAATAATGAAATTATTTCATTTTATCTAAAGAATAACCCAGTAAAAATTGTTTTTGTGTTTTGTCAGATTGCCCTCTTTGGAATCTACTGTGGCCCGAGTCTTCGTTACTGTGTCATTTGAAAGAGCTTTGGTGGCAAACGTCCAACCCACTGCCGCCTGTTAGTGGCTCCCTCTGTGTGAAGACAGTTCCAGCCCGTCGAGCCTTTTGTGAACGGGTATGCTGAAACGATTGTAATGACTTGATCCTCCTGCCACCTGCCCTAAATGTTCAGGGTCAACTCCAGATCACGGCACATCGACTTGTTGGGGATTATGCAGTTGCGCGTTTAGCAGGAAGAATATTTCAGAACACATTTGTGTAGTTTGTAGCTGCTATAGTATAGTTATGCTGTATTTAAAAGGGAATGTTACTTAAATGTTTATTTCTGTCTTATTTATTTGTATTTGTATTTTTTTTGTGGTTTGTAGTGTACTTCTGTATAAATGACCAAAAACAAATGTGATGTTATGCTACAGTGGGGTTTAACAGCAGACACAATATTTAACAATAGTATTGTTCCTCTTGAAGGGTTCTGGCTGGAGGCCGGAGATTTCTGAAAGTGTTCGTCTGCTTCTAATGGAAGAGGTCAGCACCTCGAATCCTCCGTTCCCTGTTCAGATGTTCATCACTCGCTTCCTCAAGAGACGCACTGACCACCAGCAGCAGTGCACAGCCTCAGGTCAGTCTGACAGACAGGGTTTGCACTCATACACTGAAACAAAAGTACATATGTTGTATTGCAAGAGTGTAGCCCTCAAAGCACAAATATTGGGGCAGTATTTTAATCAGTTAATGTTTTTAAAACGAACTGCAGCCAAAATAGTGACAGAATAAGAGCATTATCAATATGACTCTCAACATCCGTTGCATGTTACTTATTAGAACCAGGGGCTGTACCTAGTGTAACAAGCACCACACTGCCACCTGAACCAGTAGGAGGAAAGAGGAAGAGGACGGGCGATGAAGGGGAAATGACAGTGAAGATGGCTAAGAAGCAACGAGCCAACTTTTCAGAAGAGGAAATGTCCCCGCCTGAGCCAACAAAAAAGGGAGGCCGTACAAGAAGATCTCTGAGATCCCGGCAGGAGGAGGGGGCGGATGAGAAAGCCAAGCCTTCAGTCAAAGCGGCTCCCATCCCATCAGAAGAAGACTCTGTGATTTTCCTTGATGACTTGCTTTTGGCAGAGGACACTGGGAAAAAAGGTGAAGTAACAAATCTGAATCACCCAGTGACATCGTTTACATGTTTGCTGATTTCATACTGTCTGCTTAAAAATCTTCTCATGTGACAAACATTTAAAGCCTTGAACTCCGTTTTTTTCCACAGATGTGGTGAAGGAGGACGTGTTATGGACAGACAAATATCAGCCCCAGCACTCCAGCGACATCATAGGCAACACTGCCTCAGTGAAGCGGCTGCACAAGTGAGGACCTAAAACTGCTTCAATTTCACTGCACCTCTATAACAACAGTAGTGTAACAGTAATGTATTTGCTTTCAACTGTACCTCTTAAATAGTATCAGCCCATTACGTAGTTATGCACAATATGAGCTTGGGACCGCCGTTGACATTATATTGGGAACATGGGGCGAATGTTTCATGTTGTTTTTTTTTTTTTTGACAGCTGGCTAAAGGAATGGAAACTCCGTGCAGACCGAGAAGAGAGAAAAAAGCAGAAAGACAAGAAACAAGAGGAAGGCAGCAATGGTGGGAGATGAGGAAAAAAATCCCTTTCTCTTTATGACTGCTTCTGTTTGGTGGTGCATGTTTGTTTTGACTGCTTGATGGCTCTTTGTGTGTAGACTCGGACTGGGAATGCGGAGAAGAGGACTCCCAGGATGGAGAGAACACGTTGTGTAATACATTGCTTATCACAGGACCCACTGGAGTTGGAAAGACTGCTTCAGTCTATGCGTGTGCCCAGGAGCTGGGCTTCAAGGTACGGAATCTTCAAAGTGCATAACTGACAGTATAAGATGTAGCATCTTCATTATGTAACTGCTCTCTGGTCTCAAGGTATTTGAGGTGAATGCTTCATCTCAGCGGAGTGGCCGTCTAATCCTGTCCCAGCTGAAGGAAGCCACACAGTCACACCAGGTGGACAGTCAAGGAGTCAACGCCCACAAACCCACCTACTTCAACAGTTACGGCACAAGCGGCAGCGTTGGCACAGTCAGGCCTGGATCATCTCCCAGTATGTACAGAGCTTGCGAGAGGATCTGTTTTATGCAGATGTTCTTTGTGGTTGGATTTGTACACAGTAGAAATAGATGAAGACAAACTGTCAAAATTGATTGATTGTTTTTTTTTTTTCATCTTCCAGGAAAAGTTAACTCTCCTCGTAGGGTTGTTTCTTCTCCCAGGAAACATCCCCAGTCCCCAAGAGGTCCTAAAAGAGGAAGCCTGGCTCCCACCTCTTTAGCAAACTTCTTCAAAATGGGCCAACCCACCAACAAGGAGACACCTAACACTCAGAAGAATGAACAAGCAGGTAAACACCTTCAACGTTTTCAATGTTGTTTACTTATACGATGATGTAACCTTCGGGAAAAGTTGTCATCTTTCTTCTCTCTCCTTTATGTCTTCATACAGCTGCTTCCAAGAAAGTCCTAAAAGCAAATGAGCGTGCCAATAAGCAGAAAGACTGTGCAGTAAAATCTCCAACAGCTACCGTTGCTAAAAAGAAAAATGACGAAGAGCAGAGCAAGAAGACAGCCACCTCGCTTATCCTGTTTGAAGAAGTGGATGTTATTTTTGACGAAGACTCAGGGTTTCTAGCCGCCATCAAGACATTTATGAGCACTACCAAGAGGCCAGTTATCCTCACTACCAGTGGTAAGTAGAAGGAGAACGGTCAAAGGCCATGTCAGTTTACAGTTTGGCCTTCATTGATCATATTTATTTAGACTGTGTCTGATCTTTTGAGTTGAAATCAAATCTTTTTGTAGATCCTGCTTTCAGCACCATGTTTGATGGCAACTTTGAAGAGATCCTTTTCAAATCGCCCCCAGTGGTGAGTGGATATAAAGACAAATCTTAAATCTTGACTGAATTATGTGGCTTGATCTTGTGATACTAAGCAAGTGAGATGTGGGAGATATCAAAGGTAAAACATTTGTTTTGCATGAGTCAGTTTTTCAGTTGTCCCTCTCTCCCTGGTACAGTCGGATGTGGGCAGCTTCCTGCGGCTGTTGTGTCTGGCGGAGGACATGAGGACAGACCCGTGGGACATCAGCTCTCTGCTCAGACTCACTGGCTGTGACATCCGGCAGAGTTTACTGCAGCTGCAGTTCTGGACTCGCACCGCAGGAGGCCGCGACATAACCAGGCCATCGTCGCACACTGGCACAAATGGTAAGGAGATGAGCTGGAAGGACACCTTGGTCTATCGGTTGAGAAGCATTTTTTTAAAAACCAAACCATTCCAGTCATTTATTCATTCACCTCATCCTGTCTGGATTACTGTACTGTAGCATTAAATCATCTGCTCGTAGTCCAAAATGCAGCTACTCTGCTTTTATCTGAAACCACGAAAAGAAAACACATTACTCCAGTTTTAGCATCCCTTCATTGGCTTTGGGTTGCTTCCAGAACACAGTTAAATATTGTATTAATCACTAACAAAGCATTAAAAACATCTCTGACCTGCTTTGCCTGTATGTACAAGGGCACACACAGAAAAAGCGTCTAGACTTGCAACCAAGACCTTACATTCACTGTCATGGCACCTAAACTGTGGAATGAATTAAACCTAATAAGTATTTCCCCCCTCATTCATTTAAAAGCTGAATTAAAGCCAGCCACTGGTGAAGAGGCAGGAGGCATGGCTCAGTGTGCAGCGACTGTCTCTGCCTCCACTCTGCCTCCCTGTGACAGCGGCTGCACTGAGAGCATGCTGGGCCTTCTGAATATTGAACCTGAGAGAGACATTTGGGAGCTACTCAGGGTAAACTCTTAATTTACCACATACACATTTCTGTCATTGTTGATTCATACTGCACTTAATTTAAGACACTGACTAAGTAGTTGTCAACAGAGCCAGAGTCCCCTTGAGGAGGCGTTCTGCCGGGAGCTGCTGACAAACAGCAGGCGACGAGGAGTGGACCTGCTTTATTCCAACATGGAGACACTCTTACCTCTGCCACTCACACAGTTGACTACCTCTACCTACAAAAGCCAGCGGTCTGTTTCTGTATCACTAGACCACCGTTCTGTAAATCCAAAAGAGCTGCTGTCCACCTGCCCGCAGTTGGACATGCTGCCATCCCATGCCAGGTTATTGCACACGGCAGAGTCGGCAGATTGCTCGGACGATAGCAGTCCGGTTAAAATGTCCAACAGAATGAGGAAAAACAAGAGGCGGCATTGTCTACCTGACCAGGACGGACTGCACTCTGACTCGGACTCAGAAGATAGTTTTCTATCTCTCTGCAAGCCGCAAGCCGCTCCTCGGGCACAGGAGGAAGTGAAAGATCGTTTAGCTTCTGAGGCGGTGAAGAGGAAGCCAATGACTCCTGCAGAGCGGGTAAAAAGTCTCCCGGTCTCCCAGTGTCTAGAATCATTAGCTGACTTTTTAGACAACATGTCCTACATGGACTCCTCCTTGCTTGTTCATCCAGTCGGGGGTGACGATCACAAAAGAACGTCTCAGATTGGTGCAGTGGTGAAAGATGGGATGGCCGATGAGTCGAGGGTTGAGACTGACAGCGGGAGCTGGGTGAGAGGAGAGCTCGTCTTGGAGATCCAGGCTGCTGTGGAGGCTCTGAGCTTTCACAAGTGTCGGGTTTCAGCAGCAGAGGCCTGGGACAAAGCCCAGCAACTAGAAGGGGAGCTAGGAAAGGAGGCGGCAGCAGAACTCACCCTGCCTGTGGCCGCTCATCGTGAAGGTTACACCTTCACTCAGGATGAGCCCTGTCAACCACAGTGAGTCTTACTGGTCTTCCTTTACACAATGTCATCAACTTTTGTACAATATAAACTTCCTGCTCTGTGACGCAGTCAGCATGACATTGGTCACAGAATCAATGATTTATGAGTTTTGAGTTAAACCAGATCACAAAAGGTCATGTGTACTGATGTTTCAGGCTGGTCCAGCGGAGGAGAGAAGTGATGGAGAGTCTGATGTTCAAAGGTGTGTTTGGTACTCTGGGCAGCAGACCAGCAGCTGCTCTGGACTACTTGCCAGCCCTACGCACCATCTGCAGATCAGAGCAGCTGAAGGAGCAGGGCAAGGTTAAACGAAGGTGAGCATGTAGAAACCATAGTTTTTCACTTGGAGAGCAGCCTCAGGGCCAAAGGTTTAAATTGTAGCCAGGATGTGGTTAAGTTCCTCTTAACAGGCTTCCTGTAGCTGACTCGTGTAATGATGGAGGTTTTGTTTTTTTGTTTTGACACCAACAGGCTATAGATAACTGTTAAAGTGTGAACTGAATTGTTGCTGAATGCTAGATACGGTGCATGCATGCAACTCGTCCAAGCCAAGTCTGTTGAAATTGCTCCAAAGAAAACTCAGCAGTTTTTTTTCCTCTCCCAGGTTCCTGCACTACCTAGACGCAATCCACCTGGGTCTTGGAAAGAACACTCTGCAGCACCTTGCTGGAGACTTCCCCTAAACCATAAATGGGCTTAGAGGTGTCCTCATGATCCCACGGAGAAGCCTTAAATAGGCCTTGCCTTAAGGTCCAACGATCATATTCAAGGAAGGAACACATTTACAGGTTGTGTTGTGGCACAAGTATGAATAACCGAGCAGCAACATAAATTAGTGTTGCCTTTTGTCTCTGATCCTGACCTCTTCCTGAGATGAGATGGATAAACAGTCGAGACGTGTGTACACAACTCTGGTGAAGCATCTACATATTTCTTCTAAGATGGAAATGACTAAATCACTGATGACAGAAATAGTATTCTCACCTGAAGGGCGCACAGCTAAATAACCTCAAATGTTGTCTGATTCATCACTGCTTTGGGTGCTTTCAAAGAATGCACTAAAGATTACTACTTTTTTATATGCTTTTTGTAATAAGCTTGGCTGGTGTGTGTTTATTTTTTGTACAATAGTGTTTTATAATTGAAGCCTCGTTTACTAATTTGCATTGCATTTTGCAATGTGTTTTTATGACTAGACATTGCTTTTGAGCAGCAAGTATGTATCATTAATGATTTGTAAGAGATTAACATGTAAAATAGAAGTGGCTCGTGTATTTGTAAAGGCTGTGTGTTAATTGTCATTTACTTGATGCATTTCTCTTCAACTTCATAAAAGGCAGAAAGTTTTGCTATATCAGCCCTAAATGTCACCCTCACATTAATCACAGTGATTTTTTGTTGTTATTTTTAATTTGATCTGGGGGGGGGGTTCTTTTCCAGCCTTAAATATGTGCACATTATTCACAATGGGTTTTGTTTTGTTGTGACCAAATAAAGGTTTTTCACAACCAAATAAATATTTTCACCATTTGTGTGCTTAGAAATTGCTTTTGAGAAGCAAGTATTGATCATTTCTAAGAGATTAACATGGAAAATAGGAGTTTCTCGTGTATTTGTAAAGGCTGTGTGCAAAATGCAACTTGTCATTTACTATGGCGGTTTGCTTCTGGTGCAAATAGTTTTGCTAAATGACAGTGGGCAGACTGGTTTCAGGCGAGTTTGTTTTCAAGAGCTTGGATGAATGCCTCGTCGACGTTTATTTGGAAGAAGAACACTGTACACTTGTTGGTTGTTACAAAAAGGGACAACCCCCAGTGACAACAGCGCGACTCGATCCGACGATGCAGCAGGACGCGCTCCAGAGGAGGGAGGTCTTTGTGTTGACATCCAAAACTTGTCGGTCACAAGTTCCAGTTGTGGGATTGACATTTTGTCAGTTGCGTTTCGCCACGTGTGAAGTTATGTGACGACCATGTTTAGTTTCGGAGAGCGGGATTCATCAGCGTGTGAGAGAAGACCCTGATTTTGTACCGAAATGGCAAACAGTGAGCGAAACAAAAAGATCTTACTAGAACTGCTGAAGCAGCCGGCCAACAGTCGGTGCGCTGACTGCGGCGCGCCCGGTAAGCAATGGGCTTTGTTGAGTCATCTCACTGGTGATCACTGTTCAGTTTATTTTATAAACCTACTTTCACAGGAATTTTACTTTTCAGCTAATTTCAAATGTAGCCGATTTGATCATAATGTGTTTTCACTGTTAACCAGTTTAAATCAAACCGTTTGATTATTTATGATTCTGTATGGGAATATGCATTCATCATATAATATAGTGCATGATATCAGCTAGTATGATAAAAGCCTAAAAGTGAGTTTTTCTTTGTTACCTTATCATGAGGTCTGGAAGAAGGTATATGTCTCAAAATGAAGTTTTAATGTGATGTTTTTTGTTTAATCAAAGACAAAACCTGGGATTTATGTAATATGTCAGCATAGGAATACAGTGTACAATGCACGTAGAGTGGGAGGAATGGGACCTTAAGTAGGATCCACCCAAATAGGATAATCTGACACTGAATGCAAAGTGTTGCATTTGAATCCCACCTCTCCTGCACAGATCCAGAATGGGCATCCTACAAGCTGGGTGTGTTTGTGTGTCTGAACTGTTCCGGCATCCATCGCGGTCTGTCCAGCCGGGTCAAATCCATAAAGCTGGACTTCTGGGAGGATGAGCTGGTGGAGGTATGGACTGCTGTATTATGTTATTATTGCTATGATAACATTAGACAAATTGTCTGTGTCTTTGTATAATCTCTATGTGTGTCTTTTTGGGACCCGGGAAGTTCATGAAATCCAATGGCAACGCAAGTGCCCAAGTGTTGTATGAGAAAGCTGTTCCACCGTACTACTACAGGCCCCAGGAGAATGACTGTGCGTAAGTATTTTTCCAGAATGTTCATATTTTTCAGAAACTGTCTTTGTGACTGGCTGATGTCTTCATGATAGGATATTCAGACTGCTGACATGGCAGTGCCATAAAAAATAGAGAGAAGTGCAACTACTGACTGTAGAAGTGAAATATTGATACATTTCTTCTGCTAGATCAAAGCCTAATGAAACACATTCTTGTTGTGATGCTGTAGCTTATGTTAATTAACTGCTGTAGAACTGTTCCGCCTGTCTAGGAATGTATTAATGTTTGCCCTTGAACTGCAGCGTCTTAAGAGAGCAGTGGATTCGGGCTAAATATGAAAGAATGGAATTCACAGGAGAAACCAAGTATCCACCACTTTCTTACAGCACAGGTGATGTTTTCAGTTTTTTTTTTAACATGCATGTCTATTGCAGAACATTAATCTCAATCGGTCTGTTGGTGTAAACCAAATAGTGATAAAACAATGTGGTTCCTCATACATATGCAGAACTGTGCAAGAAAAACCTGTATAACGAAACAGCCAGGAAGTGAAAACTGGCCAGATTGTCACTCTCTGCAAAACATTAGACCGTGCAACCAAAACATATTTTTGATTAATACCTGTGTGTATTGAAGCACTTGTGATTCAGTGGATTTCTTGAATTGAATACAGGTTTCTATGAAGGGATGCTGTGGAAGAGAGGGAAAGACAAGACACAGTTTCTGAAGAGGAAGTTCATACTGTCAGAGAGAGAATTTACCCTGACTTACTACAACAAGGAGAATGTGAGTTCCCTGCAACTCTGACACAGTTGAACTGCACTGTATGGCATAAATGAATAATGAATAATTAAATGAATTAATACAATCATTTAAATTCCTTAATACTACAAGATGTGGAGTTACTATTAATAATATAAGCAGTTTTAACTAGCTTTTTAACGGCATTGTCTCATTAAAACAGCGATCCAAATGTTAGTTAATCACTGCTCTATTTTTGGCTCCATTAAGACATAAAAGAAAAAAGTTTAGCAGGTGTAATGTTTACCATGTTCACCATCTTAGTTTAGAGTTAGTCATAAACCAAAGTATTGGACATAATTAAATACTGACCTGCTAATTGCAATAGAGGAAAAGTCAGAGGATCCTTATTTTTTTATTATTTAAATTATTACAAGTCATCCTGAGGGGGCCATGAATGTCTATACTAAGTTCCACAGGAATCCATCCAATAGTTAAGATATTTCACGAACAATCAAAATTGTTACACTGGGGAAAAAGTCACCAAAAGTCATTAGGATTCATCCTCTGGGGACCATGGATGTATTTACCAAATTTCATTGTAATCTATTCAATAGTTTTTGTGTTATTTCAGTCTAGACTAAAGTGGTCGACCAAAAGACCGACATCGCCATTCCTCAAGCTGTGCTTCTAGCATGGCTAAAAAATGAGTTTACAAACAGCAGCATGCTAATTAAATCCAGTTGTTTTACTCTTTCTACCAACTCTAAAGTGCACATCCATGTATTTGTGATCTAGGAGTCCAAAGGTCCTAAAGCTGTAATCTCGATCAAGGACCTAAACGTCACCTTTCAACCGGAGAAGATTGGTCATCCTCATGGGCTGCAGATGACTTACCAACACTTTGATCACACCAGGAACCTGTATGTCTACCACGAGAGTCCGGAGGTGGGCCTGCATGATTCATCCAAACTATAAATAGCAGCTTATACTGGTTGTCATACAATAGCTATGGGGCTGTGGAGAAGTTCAGGGTCTCTTCTTCTACTCTAGGAAATAGTCACATGGTACAACGCCATTCGTGCTGTTCGCTATGCGTACCTGAAGACAGCGTACCCGACTGGAAGCAACAAAGAAGTACGCATCAAACCTTCTCAAAATCAAATTAAATGGCTAAATGTTTGTTCATAGTCACCCTTGAGTAACTCTTAGCTGTTGATGTACTTAGAATTCAAAATACAAAATATATATTTATAAAAAGAATATATAATATAATAAAAAGAAAATAGCAGTTTATTCACAGCTAATGCAGTGAACTTTCACTTTCACCAGAGTCAACAGCAATGAGATCGGAAACCTGCTTTTATGTTTTAAAGCTTAATACATGTGTACCTTTTACGTCTCTTGGTCAGCTGATACCAAAGATAACAAGAAACTACCTTAAAGAGGGATACATGGAAAAGACAGGGCCATTGGTAAGTTATTAAAGAACAAAAAGTTAAACAAATACAGATATGTGTTCTTACGTGAGATGTATTTGTACATGTGTTTGTTTATTATTTATTATGTCAGCACTCAACTGCTAGTTACGCATACAGTGAGAAAAGCAGTCAAGGCGCAGTCTTCACCAGTGGAGATCGAGTTCTTTGTGACAGTAGCAGTACATCTGAGAGTGTGTTTCTGTTCCTCCGCGCACAAACACACTTGAATTACATTTTTTGTAAGAACTGATTGGTATGATAGAAAGAGTTGGGTAGAAAATGTTCAAATACATACTGTAATTTTTCATTTTAAGTGTTAACATTAAATTTATTTTTAACAGCAAAAGGAACCATTTAAAAAGAGGTGGTTTATTTTGGACCTTCAAAACAGGAAGTTGTTGTACTTTAAAGGCCAACTGGTGAGGACAAACCCTCTTCCCATTCTAATCCATTGCTGTGCATCTCTGTATTGATGTTTGTCAAGCACTGTGACCGCCATTATGTGTTAAGTATGTATTTTCATTGTGAATGTAGGATGCAGCAGAGCAAGGGGTCATTTTCATCGGCACAGAGAAACTCGGTTACTCTGTGAAGGAGTGTGACCCAAAGCATGCTCGGGGGAACAAGTGGAAGTGTGGCATTATGTTGGAGACGCCCGAGCGACACTTTCTACTCATGTGTGAACAGGAGAAGGAGCAGAAAGCGTGGCTGGAGGCCCTCAGACAGGTCTTGTCCAGGCCCATGGCACCGCAGGATTATAGCAGTAAGCAAGGCAACATGTTTTATATTTTTGAAGCCCGTTCTAACACTAAAAGTCTACAATATCATCAGCATACTGACATGCTCACAATGACAATTTTAACATAATCATGTTTAGCATGTTAGCATTCTAACTATAGCGAATTAGCACAACATTTTTAAGCTCATGGTGGCACTAGAGAAAAAGTAAGGGGATCACCAAAGTTGTTGGGATTCATCCTCTGAAGACCACAAATGTCTGTATAAAATTGAATGGCAATCCATCCAATAATTGTCGAGGTGTTTCAGTCTGGATCAAAGTGGTGGACTGACCAGCTGACAAATTGACATTGCCATCCATAGAGCCATGCCACTAGTGTGCCTAATAAAAGAATCACCGCAGAAAGTTTTCATATTCAACCACTGCATTGTGCGTTCGTATGACCCAACTCTAATGAATACTCTTGTTTCTCACTCCAGTTGAAGCAAACATCAGGCATAAAAGATGAACTACAGAGGGGTGTCTCAACAGGATGAGCGGGAGAAGACATGCAGCATTTGAAAACCCATGACTGAACTACTGTAGCACATCTGATGATCTGCTGTCACTGCATTGTATCAGTAGTGATTGTTTACCATGTTGCTCCCAGCACTGACTCTCATCTTTGTGTTGTATCTAAAGCATCTTTAACCGTGACTCTGACTGTTCCCTGTGCCACAGTGTGGATTAAAGACTTCTATCATCATCATTATCATCATCATCATGTTAAATCCACTCCTATGGCCAAATGTACTGTACAAAGTACACTGATATATTGTAATACAAGATAGGTTACAATAACTGCATATCATCATGCTATATTTATGATGGTTCTTTCATATTTTAAATGTACTAATAAATAAGAAAATAATTTTAACATTTGGTTGTGAACTTATTTCATTACACTAATGCCCCCCAAAATGTTAAGTGCATGTTGAATAAAATGGAATTTTAAATTCCAACTTTTAGTTTTGCCCTTTTTACGGTAGTGACCGAGTTTTCCATGCACACACAAACAGCATTTGTAAATGTAAATTTTAGTACCCAGGACTCATGAATTTTACTGCAAATGGAACTTGATAAATCATAATTATGTTACTCTATGGTCTATAACAACCATGATGGATATGTGTTTATTATTATCAACATAAATATTAGCTTCTCAGTCTCTCATACGGTTGCTTACTACATGCTGATGTACTGTATAGTCAGTTGTACATATAGTTGGGGGAAATTTGAACTTTAACTCCTCAGAATGTTTTATTTTTTTATCTAAAATTGTACATTTGTAAGGTGTAGTAATCGGCTCTGTTAACGACATTCTAAATAACATTTTCCTTATTTTATTTAACTGTTCTATGTTTACAAAAAAAATTGATTATCATAAACACAACACACTTTTTCACAAAAAAGAACAAACCAAAACATGCAAAAAGAAGAAGATAATCAAAACAAAAACGTTTGTTTCGATCCACTCTGCAAGGACAGGAAATATAAAATACAATCAAACAATTTATAATTATCATGTAACACAAAACAATGTGGTATCTATAAAATTAAAGTAAAACACATGGTAAGAACACCAAAAGGTAATACAACTTAATTTTAGAGTATTAGCCTCCACTAATGTCCCAAATACGATCCTATTCTGGTGATCTTTTGTTTTATTATAGTTTTTGTTAACAATAACCGTTTGGATCGTTCACTGAGGAGGAGCCGTGAATTAAATGCAGTTCCTTTTATTGGCACCAGAGAGCAGCATAACGCGTTTTAAAAAGTCTTATGAAGTTTGTCCTGGACGAATTGCTGTAGTTGCCGCCGGGTGCTGGAGGTCGGGCATTCCCATGAAACATCCACTGCGAAATGCTGTGCATGCGCCAAAAAGACTGATTAACATGAAATAACAGAGAAATATGTAACAAACTACCTTTTAAATTGCACTTCTGCTGAGCTGACAAGTCGCAAGTTGAGAGGAAGCGCGTAGAAAACACGTAGGAGCACCGACAACTGTCCGTCCGTTTTGTCCTACAAAGGCGCCGAGAGTTTGACAGCGGCAGGACTTCACTGCGCAGGCCTGACGTTAGGTAAACTGCCGGAGGAGGACGGCATCCAGAGGACTACATGAAACAATAACGCCTGTCCTTTCTGTAGAGAGAAGCAAGCTAAAACATGAGGAAGGACGTGAGGATACTACTTGTAGGGGAACGTAAGTAGCAGGTGTTTTTAATCCCGAAGCAGTCAAATGCTTAATTAGCAACATGCTAGTGAGGGAGCTAGAGGCTACAGCTAGCAGATGCACTGAATCAGTGAATCTAACAATATACAAAACAGTGCGATTATATGTGCAGTGGAATTCAAAGTATCCCAAGTGGTATGATTGGAATAAATATCTGTGGGTTTGGTTTCTGTCTGGTTCTGATAGACAATCAAGTATCACATGGTGCACTATGGCGATTGCACGAGTGTTTCCATGTACTGTCTGTCATGTCTTGCTCCTTCATACACTACTTCTCATAATCAGACATAATCTGCGGACGACACACAAGCTGTATTCAGAATAACAATTCCCTCAGGTGTAAATAGCTAAATTGTCCAAAATGGTTCTAAATAAGATTAGCATTATAAAGATGGTATTTATTGCAGAACTGTTGTATTGGACTTGATTGTACCAGAATACCTAACAGAAACTAATTTATCCTCTAGTGAAAAAAGATAATTGCAAAGTAAATGTTCTGCAGTATAAATGTAAAGTTTTAGTGGAACTAGAGGTTCCAATTGTATTTATTTCATTTAATTTATTTATCTCAATGATTGTTTTTCTATAATGATGATTTTGTCCAACTAAGAGTCCAAAACCCCCAAATAATAAGTTTGCTATCATATCAGACTAAGAAAAGCAGCAAATCCTCACAATTGAGAGGCTATAAACAAAGAATATTTAGCACATTTGACTGATCATTGACTAAATTATTATTTGATTATTGAAATAGATGCTGATAAAGTTGTTGTTGATTGACTAATTGGGTCAGCTCCACTTGGCACCAAGATGCACAGGATATTAAGCAGAATTATTGGTAAATAGTTTGTGATTACAAGATCTTGACTTTTCCAGGACCCTGGAGTGAGGGCAGAATTAAGCCAAAAAAGCAACAGATCCATCCTTAACTGTGTTTCACCTGGTCTATTTGTTCTTTTTAAAGGACGCCTGTTGGTACTATTTATGTTTCAGTTTTTCCGGTGCAGGACGGCCTACTTTGCCACGTTAGGCGAGTTGGATACTGACTGTTCCTGAAAGAAGTGCGGCACAAAATGCTATGTGCCTACTTCAGTGTTCAGTAGAGTTAGTTTAGTATAGTTTATGGGGTCACGCAGCTTGTCAACAGACACTGAGGGGCCACAGATACTGCAAACTACTATTGCTACGTAATACTGCATTATTATTATTATTATTATTATTATTATTATTTTCTTTTGCAACAATCTATCTTTTAAAAGCTTAACTTCAGATCATATTTCTCTATGTATTGTAGCTTTGCGCTGTGCTGAAATTCAGTGAGTGCTTGTTTGATAACCGTGGCACTTGGCTGCTGCTCTTAATGGTCTTCAGCTGCTCTTATCTGTGCCCTGTCACTTAATACATTACCCAGACTGCTCAATAAAAAGTGGTAGAGGGGTCACATGTTAATGGCCCGTTGTGTGTAGTACCGGAGTGTAATTTAAAAAAAAAAAAAAATTTCTTTACCCTTACAGCCAAGGTGGGGAAGACATCACTGATAATGTCTCTGGTCAGTGAGGAGTTTCCTGATGAGGTATGTATTAACATGAAATCAGATGATAGATATGGCAGAAATTGTCCTGGTAACTGTTTAGCTCACACTTGCATCCTGATCTTATATATTGACAATTTGGCTGACTATTGTTTGGATATGTCAGAATCATTGAGGTAAAAAAGTTAAAATACAAGACGTATATAATATTTATTGAGGCATTTTTGTTGTCAGAAGTTTGGATCATTGTCCTGTGTCTTCCAGGTTCCTCTCCGAGCTGAGGAGATCACCATCCC
Organism: Nannoperca australis; assembly: GCA_036023655.1. Taxonomy (NCBI): domain Eukaryota; kingdom Metazoa; phylum Chordata; class Actinopteri; order Centrarchiformes; family Percichthyidae; genus Nannoperca; species Nannoperca australis. The sequence continues at coordinate 1,416 of JAVQJD010074096.1, read as the reverse complement.
AGCTGATGTCACCCCAGAGAGAGTGCCCACACACATCGTGGACTACTCAGGTGAACTCTCCCACTATTACAACCTGCAAGATTGATATCATGAGTCCAGCCCAATACTTAATGATCCATATTAATAGGAATAGGTTAATCTGGTAACAGAAAGGTTTGAGCATGTGTGAAACCCTGTACTGATGTGCCTTTTTGACACCTTTTTTAGAGGCTGAACAGACAGACGAACAGCTGTACCAAGAAATCTCAAAGGTTGGTTTGACTTAGTTATTACTCTCATCTGTTCCTGTAGTGTCTGTACCCCATGCATTTTCTATATATCACAAGTTAATATTGCCATTTGTCTTTGCAGGCAAATGTTATCTGCATAGTGTACTCGGTCAACAACAAGAAGTCCATTGAAAAGGTCAGCATGATTTCTCTTGGCAGTTCATCAAATACATTACTGCAGGATGTCTGGAATTTGAAACGCGACGCTGCATATGCTTATCATGTTTATCTGAGAAAATGTGTTTGTGTTAATGAATGTGTTCCTGGCTGCAGTGTTTGATGTTGTGCTTTACTCCCCTAGGTGACAAGCCACTGGATTCCCCTCATAAATGACAGGACAGACAAGGATAGCAGGTGTGTTCATGACACTTTAATAGATGTGTTTTTGTGTATACATGTCTCTCTTCCCTGTGGAAATAAATATAAAGTCCCTGGAACAAGTGCTGATATTATTATAGGTTGTTTTAAGCCTGTGGGATCAGCCATCGCAATCACTTTTAAATGTTGTTACAATTTGAAAAATCGGAGTTGTGTGGAGCACAGTGATTCAAAAGAAGGGTATACACTGTCAAGTTAATTCTTTCTAAACTGCATGCCACACTGTATGAAATATAGAGTAATTAGTCCTGATCTGCCTTTCATAATTATTGTAAACCACATGAATGAATCTAAATTAGTTTTAGCTTAAACACTTAATCTCTTATCAAAATAGTTTTTCTCTCGATCAACTAAACGTTGCAGCTCTATATTAAAGTAATGAATGGCTTTACTGCAGGGTTCCATTGATCCTTGTGGGGAACAAGTCGGACCTGGTGGAACACAGCAGCATGGAGACCATCCTGCCAATCATGAATCAATACCAGGATATCGAGACCTGTGTAGAGGTAAGCGGGCCATACACTCTTATTCATCCATCCATTCATGCGCGCGCACACACACACACACACACACACACACACACACACACACATATATATATATATACACGTGTATGTGTGTGTGTGTATATATATATATATATATGTGTGTGTGTGTGTATATATATATATGTGTGTGTGTGTGTATATATATATATATATATATATATATATATGTATATGTGTATGTGTATGTATATCAGCATTTTCTGATACTATCATTTATTTAC
>JAVQJD010074086.1:0-39663 GCA_036023655.1 Nannoperca australis | reverse complement strand
TGAAAGAAAAGGGGGGGAGCAGGAGAGAGAGAGCAGGAGGAAGGAGAACATAAAGCAGTACAGCACAACAGCAATAGCAACACTGGCGGTCGAGCAGGAACACGGGGGCAGCAGGAGCAGCCACAGATCCAGACTCCACAGCCAATGAATGCTAACATGCTGATGTTTAGTATATTGCTTACCTTGTAGCTGTTTGTATAGCCATTACATCTCCATGGTACGGTGCTAGAGCTGTTTGGCCCATGTGTCACCTCATACAGTGGACAATTTATACCTCCAAAGTAATGGATGACCAGTTACAAGTTTCAAAAACTCGGAGAAACTTTTAAAAAGTCAAGAAGAAAAGGTCTTATGACACAGATGCTTTGGGGAGGGCAAACAAGCTTCAGGTTCACCCTAAAGTGGAAGTTTCTTTAATATTTCATGAGTAAGATCAAACATACACCGACATCTTCACCCAGACGTTTTTGCCCATTTTTGCAAAGGCTTCCAAACAGTCTGGAAAGAGTTGTACAGATGACCCGACATCTAACATCAGCCAGGTGCAGACTGCCAATAATAGCCAGTGAAATGTGATTTCAGTTTCATCCCATTGCTCCTGCTTTGTTAAAGTAATACTACTGTACCTTTTATTAAATAGCAATAAAATAAACTTTTAAACAAAATGTTTCCCCTAAATGTTGATTCTAACCAAATCACACACATCTTTGATTCTCCTTGGACTTTCCAGCAATAAGCTGGTGGGAACTTTGCGTGAGAAGGGAGTGTTACAACTAGACATATAGTCGAGCTCTACCTACTGTAGTACTGCCACAGTCTTGTATTATTGGCCAGACCTTGACAGTAACTGTTGAGCAAGGGCACAGTGTGTCTCCTTTACTAACCCTCAGCTGGATTTTCCAAACCAGGTTTGACCGGGTGCCAGATTTAATCCCAGATTTACTAGTGGAAATTTTAACTGCCATTGCTGCATATTACTCCTGAAGCAGACATACACTGCTTGAAAAAAGAAAAAAGGCAAATTAAGGCAGAAATTCAAGCAGGGCACGGAGTCAAGTGGTTATTTGGGTGTTTTGGAGGAGCAAGCATCATCATCATGCAGCAGGGCACATCATCATCATGCTTCTCTATCTGCTACAACAAGGACCATTTGGATTATAATATCAGCCATTGTAATTCTAATTCAACCATCTGTGGTTTCCATGGTGAGAACTGTGAGGAGTGGAGCCCACACACAGGGACTTGTCAGCAGTCATGAATATTTTTCCTGCAGTAGCAGAGGAAGAAAAAAAAAAAGTAATGTCCAGCAGGCGTGCGTAGACAATGACCTAACGTGAAAAGTCACTTTTATTGTTGATTTGAGTTTATATTGCACGCCTGTAATTTGTTATGCGTGTCAAAATATTTTAAATTTAAATGCAAATGCCCCACAAACAAAACAAAACAAAAAAAAAGCACTTTCAACTACTGTTTTCTGTTCAAATCCCTAAAGGTTTGCTCTAATGTGGCAGCACTGTCACCGCAAACGCCCGGACTGAAAACAAACCGAGCGCGATAACATTTGTGTGCGGCGAGAGTTTCCAACAGGCTGGAAAATCTGATCAGTCGTGCAAAGTGCTCGACCCTTGCCATCCCGAATGAAATCTGTGTTCACTCTAATTACTTTCTACAAGATGTCTTCATCGGCGGGACTGCGGTCGACTCAGATCCCGCAGAGACGGAGAGACAACTGTTAACAGTCTGAGGCTGTTCACTCGTGACAGTGCAGGGATGGTTTTCATGTGAATTTGTATTGATATTATTTATAGTAAATAATATAGCAAGTATAAAACCTAAGATTAGAATTGCCCGTTATATTCACACGCTGGAAAATGGTCAATTTGTAGAAATTAGATGAAAAAAATCAATAGACAATCTTGTTGACCAGAGGATCGGTTACCATGACGCTAAAATAACACCGACAAAGTGATCATAGAAAAAAAAACAAAAAAAAAACAAGCTAAAGATGCACACTTCATGAAAGCAGGGACATAACCAAGATTTTAGAAATACTGAGGACATGGGTCCAGTCTCAAAAATGTACACACACACCCCTCTCTGAAACCTTAGTGCATCTTTAAATAACGAAGACAAAACTGAAATGAACCCTGCCAAAATTAGCCCGGCCCTGAAAGCTCATAGATCCCTGGAGGTTCCTAACATTTTGCACACTCGCTGCACAAAAGCTCAGAGTAAGCACAATGCATCACAAGGCTTTTACATGCAAAGCTGATGTATATGGCCACATTCATTTTCAACTCAATCTACAAATTGCTTACACTGTTTTAGCATATTCAGCATTAGGGTTGTGATTAATAGCAAGATGACGTAAAAAAAACACAAAAAACCCAACAAGACTGGGATAAGGTTGTAAGCGATTCTCTGTAAGCATGACAGCAGGCGAGCAGAGTCCTGTTCAGTTTGAACTGTATGGATGCACAGATACAGTACAGCCTGCGGGCATGGCTCATGCTCCCTCGCCCACTGATTGACTGGAGAGTCATTGAAGTGAAAGAAAACTTGACATTATGTCTGAGAGCCTGACACAGATTGATAATAAGCCTGTCTGTCACTGCATCCTTCATGCAATACAGACGCTCAAGTGCCGCGTGGAAAGGACTCGTCCTACATTTATTCTATTCTGTGTATTCTGTACAACAGACTCATTTCAAGCAGAAATTATATTTCTCTTTAGCTTACCTTTGATGCCACACTTGCTATGTGGAAATCTGAGAATACTCTTAAATGTTTCATCACAGTTTTATGAAATCATTTTGGTTTTGGACAAAGCAGACTAAGTAAATATACGTCAACTAAAGCTTGAATAAGGCAAAAATACAAATGTGTCAGTAGCGGCTGAATGTGCAACATTTAGTGTAAAAGGCCTCCGATGTAAATGGAGTCCTGGAAAGAGAAGACAGCGCCTCCGATAACTCACTGAGACATGTGCAAAGTGAAGACAGCCCCAAGGAGAAAACAAGGATTACTAGTTAATTCAGCTTTGTGTGAGTTAAATTGGCTGGAAGAGAGTGGCTGTGAGTGAGTGAGTGTGAGGGAGAGAAAAAGTGTGTGTGTGTGTGTATGTATATAGTACATAATAGTTTGGGCACGTGCAGAAAAAGTGTCACTTTTCAACATTCAAGTCCAAACTGAAGCCGAGAGTTGTGAGCTGTTGGTTTCCCTGCTGCTAAGTGCTCCTCCCTCACAAAGATCAACAGTAAAGGTCTTGTTTATTCATTCGGAGTCTGACCGAGCCTCCAGCTGAACAGTTAAAGGTGGACTGGGAAACTTGTCTTTATTTAATTATGTCTTTAGACAGAACTTCGACAATCGCTCAGGGACCCTTTAGGATTATTTCATATAATTGTATCAAAAATCAATCAAGTCTCTAAATGTAAAAATAAAGATATAATACAATTAATTTGAGGCTGCTATACGCGGCTGGGGGCTTGTGTGCTTTTATTAACCCGTGTTGCCAGTTGATGTTTTGGGACTCTCAGTTCTGGCTACCTGTAGAACTAACTTTGTATATACTCAGTTAGCATCATTGCTACTAGCTGCCGTTTCTCACTGTAACTCCATGCCTCATGTAAACTAGCACAGCTCTCTTTTTGTGTAAGAGCAAATTAAAAATAAGACAACTGTGGCTTTATATTAGTTACCTTAAAAGGAGCCACTGATCTTCAACTGAATCCAGTGTTTTGGCATGCTGCCTGTTATGCTCTCTTTTTGCTTTGTGGAAGAAACACAGACCGACCACACTGTGATTTTTATGAAATAATGAGTCAGGCAGCAGTTGGTAGGGGCCTGGGGACACAAGGAGGGAGAGACAGCTTGGGTTACTTAAATCAATCTGTTTGCCCACAATGCTAACCCAGTAACACCAACACTGGGAAGGTTTTAGAGACAGCAAAGTTATTCTTTCCTCTAACAACAGAGAAAGAAAACACTAAATAAAATGACAGACATACTAGTGGATGTGGTCATCATATTGGTCCAATACATCAGCTGTGCATCTCTGATTCCTCGTACCAATAATGGCACAAGAAAGAGGAAGTCAATGTTAAGCAGCCAGAGTATTTTAAAAGTGCAAACAGCTGAGTGGAGCCGTCAGCCATTTTTAGCTAGCATGGAAAGCAACGACTCGTACTACGAGGTGCAGAACCACCCGAGTTCCCCCGCCCCCCCAGCTGTACCGAGCTGCAGGGCCTGAGCTTTACTACTTTCAACCTCAAGGTTTCCATTTACGGACTATTATTATTTCATCCATCCATTTCAAGTGATGTAGTCCAACTTTATATTCTTGTGATCACGATTCCTTCTCATTATGACAAAAGAAAAAGAAGGTTTACAGACTGGTTGACTACTTACTGGGAGTAATTAAAACACCCCTAACATACTTTCAGGCTCACTAAGCATGGGAGAAAAAAAAACTACATTTGCTATCTTGAGATAGTGAGGCAATTAAATTTTGATCCTGCGATAATGCAGTGAATTAAATGCACAGCTGCTCCCATCGTCTACACAGCGATGTAACATGTTTTCATTGTATATTTGACAGCTGGGCTGCACTGTCTAATGATTGACACGTGCATTTTAACCAAGCTGAAAGTAAGCAAAGGTGCAAAGACTGAACAGAGGTGTAAGTGTGCTATCCCTGGCATGTCATGTGATTATTAACCTCCATTATGTTTTAAATCATTAAGATTAACAACGTGTGCATATTTACATGGTGTCTGACTTCAGGTGTAGATGCAGAGACGTAGCTACTCCAGCGTCCACATGACTCAGGTATCTATTCCAATGTGTCAGTCAGAATTACCGTCAAAATACGAGTCCTGGACCAACCTCTCAGCTACACAGCTACTTCCTAAACTTCTAAAGTACCAAACTGCTGCTACAAACGTAATAGTGTGCAGAGTGAGACTAACTGCTGTGTAACATTCATGGAAAGTCATCAAACATTTAAAAAAGGGGGAGGAAAAGCTTTTGAAATGTACAGCTTTTAGCACTTAAATCCAGACTGTCACAGTGGAGCAGTCACAACATAATCTCCACTTTCAACATATTGTGGTAATACATCTTGGGCTGTAAAAATATAAAGAGGCCCTCAGTATCAAGGTTACATATCAACTACAGTCATACAGGTTGCTCAACTGTCAGCAAATGTTGGATTCACTATCTACAGAGCTCTGTGGGTTGAACCCGTCCTTCTCCTGGGTATAAAATGTGCATTACACACCCTCAGCTAGCCCCCACATTAACATCTGCACCAACCACTCCACCCACTTTCATTCATCCAATTTAAAGAGCTTTCCACGCAACTATTCAATAACTATGTTAAAAACGTTGCTTGAGAGCGTCCCTCATGCCCTGGTCTCCCGACTACAGCAGGTACGCTTCCTCTGCTTGGGGCTGGATCACGTGACCCCTGGGCTCCGGGATCGGCCAGCGCAGCCGACGCCGGCTTTTACTTTGCTCAAGCTGAGCCTCTGTGTGGAGGACAGCTAGGCGGAGAATGGCCACAGTTCTGGTAAGGTTGGACCATCTGTTCCTGTCTATCTCTACTTACCGCCCTCTGAGAAGACGAGGGAGAGAATGAGGAGATGGATGGGGGAGGTTAGGGGATCCGGTCTTCATCTGACAGTGGCGATATCTCCGCTGCTGGAAAGAAGTTTCCACAGTCGCTGTGAGCAGACTTCACGATCGCTGTCAGAGCTGCTTATTCTTGGTTAACAACCCATGTATATGACCGATAGTCCCTGCCGCGGGTGAACAGTGTTAGCATCATGGCACAGGCTACAGGCAACGGATTTCACGTGACTCCTGAATGAATCACTGGTGAGTTTATTAGACTACATTATATTTCTATGAACACAGGCTTCGCTGTCTAACTCTGCCTCCTTGCACTAGGCCCTGAACGTGGATGCAGTGGTTAGTGGTTTGTTGGATGAGAAGTTAAAGAGCTCCTCGTGTTCACAGAACTAGAATAAAAACAATGTTGTACCACATTTTCCATTTTAACATATTTAATTTTAAAAGCAATAAATCTGGTGTGTTTAAGGGTTGGTTTTTCTTTTATTGCACCTACTTAAATCAATAATAGTATATTGCGTTCAACATTTTCCCCCTTTGTAGTCGATTCATCATAAAATACATTAAATGCACAACTCCTCCTGCATATATTTCTAAAAATGTGGTACCCTCCTTTTTTACAATAAGTCAGAAATTCACTTGCACAGCTGCTCTCAGTATAGGAGGGATAGGATGAGTAGTGAGACAGCAGCAACGTCCCAGAAGTCAAAGGAGCTTAGGGTGTAAATAAAGCTCGGCATGACAGCAGACAAAACATTGCCTATGGAGTTTCATCTCTGCTCCAAGATGCACACATAACCCCGAGGACACGACTTCTTCTCTGTCACCCAGGGACCAACAAGACAGTGGCAGTCACACGGGTGCAACTTGAGAGTTCATCTGTGAACTTGTCAAGAGGGTGACAGTGAGTGTGTGTCGACTCTTGCTGGCTTTTTTAAACATTTTTATTCCTGATGGTAGCAACAACACATCGGTAGGTTTAAAGCTATACTTGGCACAATTATGTAAGTATCATGCATGTTTTGCACAACCAGAACTCTATATACAGAGATAAAACTTTAAAGTCAGCAATGGACACTTCTTGGCTGAAAAGAACTGACAAAACTTGAGAGCAAAATCCAGCCTGTCTTCTTTACACCGAGTGTTCCTTGATAGAAAGATGGAAACTCTGGTAACTTCTGGTATAACTTAGTCACAAATTGTCCAATTTAATTTTACAAGATTTCAATTCGTCAATTTGACTGACAGACTTACTAGCAAGCTAATTATGGGATTTATCTTGATGCATGACTGGTCACTGGGTTTGCTAATTGACCCACAATCCTCTGATCAACACCAGAGAGCCTGTATCTATATGAACAACTTCTGACTCAGAAATGCTTGAGGCTTGACTGAAGGGTAAAAAATGTTTCAGTTTTCGTATCCTTAATGCACCTCGATTCCCTCATGTAAAGAAAGAGGGATGTTTTGGAAGTTTCTACGACTTTGGCACTGTTTTTTTCCCCCCTACAAACTCCTAAATACCCCTGAGCAGATGTGCCCATCTGTGGTTTGTTTCGTTCACGATGAAAGAGGGGAAAACAGCTTGCTGAAGCTCGAGACATATTCACAGTGCACACAGCAGTTAACACAGATAAACTGAAAGGTTGTGTAAGCTGGGAGAATGTCACACTTTTACATGTCTTTAAGAAGAAGCTGTACTTAGTGCCAGAGGTTTTATGTGATATATTACTAATTACTATATAGTATACTTTCTGTGCGATGGAAACGCATGTCCGTGATGGTCTGCATGGACTGTAAGTGCAGACTTTACCCGTGTGAATATGTCAGACACCCAGAGTATAAGGACTGCTTTCACAGTGGCACCCTATGTGCATAATGCATGCAAAACATGACAACCACACTTGATATAGAATTTCCAATGTCTCCATAAATGCAGAGCCACCTTTAAAGGGGCGTACCACCTGGGTTCTGCTTGCAATCCACATGCAACTCATGCTCCGTTCAACTCGAGTCCAGCACTTAAAGCGGTTTGTTTGCCAAAAACACCAGCAGAAGAATAACTAGCTACAACAACAGCAGTTTAGCAGCTAGCTAACAACTAAGTGTGAACTAACTCATATCAAAACCAAAGTTTCATCATCTTCACAGGCTCTCATCCCCAAACGCTTCTTGGATACATTTAGACGTAGTTTTTATGAGATCAGAAGCCCTGACGTGTAAATGTGGTCTGTGGCTACAGATTTGTGGTGCTGCGTGTTAGCATGTTGCCACTCAAAACCTCCTAGACGGCAATTAGACAAATCCACACGACATTTGACCTAGCACTTTAAGTCAGTGAAGTCTCTTAAAATAGAAACCTATAGCTGTATTATGTAATTAGTTTTCTTTAATTTGGAGAGCACAAGTCTGCCTTTCTTCTTCCTAATGAAAAAACTGGATCATGTAGTGCCATGTACAAATATAAACTCAGTTCTTGCTGCAAGCGATTCATTGGATTTGAGAGTTTGCTCCTTTTGTGTTCCCACATACTCATGCCTGTTACAAGACCTCCTGAACTAATTAATTAGAAAACCAAACTTGAAATCCTCCCCATGTTGTGAAGCTCAAGGACACTTGCAGAAATCCTCTGTGAAACTCTGTGATGTGGAGCTTTCCCACCCCAATCTGTAAAGTGATTGTGACATTACATTTATTTATTAAGCCTTTTAGTGGCAAATATGGATAAAAGTCATGTAATTTACTATCTGTGTAAGACAAGTGTAAGGCAACAGTCCCTCCCTTCAACACTTTATGGATTCCAGGGGTGGGGGAAGTGTTTTTGAAGCCCCTGCAGCTCCGCAGATTTACACTGCACAGAAGAACAACAAGCCTCGGTGAATGCTCGGCTGAGTTGGCAGGAGCAAGAGACAGGGGAATCATCTAAGAGGAAGAGAGCTCTGGGGTATTGAGGAGAAAGAGGCGAGCGAATACGTTTCTTCTGCAAAACCAATTAGCAAATGACTCCCCGCACCCTGCTCTTGGAAGCTGAAAAGAGAGAAATAAAGGGAATGAGAAATGGTAACAGCAACACTGTGTGTAGGTGGGTGGTGATAGACAGATTTCAAGAGTACTGTGCATGCTTGCTAGTTGGTGTATGCATGCATGTGCATCACCCCGTCCTTCGTCAAGCCTCCATTACCCATAAGACACCGATATACGTCCACGACATTTTAAATTAACCTGCGCCTGTCTGGTAAAAAGAAAATACATGCTTGCTTTGACAGTAGCTCACGTTATTGATACATCCTTTGTGAAATACGTGGACACAACCATCAGCTGGAAGCAGGAACCTGAATGTAACTGTGGGTAAATATCAAATCAGAAAGTGTCTTGTTTGCTGTTCATTGGCTGCCAGCGTCCAAGTTCACAGCCATGCTAGCAGCTCTGTGAGGCACGCTAACATGCTCACAACGACAATGCTATAATGCTAATTTTTAGCAGGTACACAATTGACCATGTTCAAAATCTTAGTTTAGTTAGTATGCTAACATTTGCTAGTTTAATGGAAATTGTATAGTTTTGCAGGTATTTAGTCATAAATTGGACAAACTGAAAATTAGCACAAAAAAAATTGATAAAACCACAAAGTTCATTTCACAAAAGAAATATGTTGAAATTTCCCTCAAGAGCCATCAGGCAGTGTAACTGTCCTAGTCTTTACCTGACATACCCTGATGATTGCGCCGCTTCGGTGAGCTGAGCTACTCCTGCAGGCTTTCAGAGCGAGTCTGTCAAGTCAAACTGTCTCCAGGACGGATAACATGGCTGTGACGGTTTCCCTCTAAATCAGATGACTGACAGGCGCGGCAGCAATCAAAAATGGATTGGAAGGGGCTCTGAGTCTGTACCTCAGCAAAGAACAAACGCTGTACCCTGCGAGGCAGTCGAGGTTTAGATATGAGGTGCAGGCGCTGAGAATTCCCACACATATCTACCACACACATCCATCTATCTAGAATATGGTGCTGGACGCAGAGGTCTCCGGGCCTTTCGATAATTTACTCAACAGGTCCCGTCATCCAAGCCACTGGATTGGTCAAAGATGTATTCCACCCTGCTGATAGTTCCCAGAGCAGAGCTGTCCATGCATTATTGATTGCTACTTCAACTGATGCGGCAACAAGGGAGCTAGTTAGCGAGCGCTTTCCGCTCTCCCTCCTAGTTTTATGTATTACTTTGATGGAAACGCCGTTTAGGCAATGTCTCCACTCTGACCTTTATGCTTGTTAGTTTAACAATGACATACAACGAAAAGGTTCACATTTGCAGAATCTCCAAATCAACAAATGCTACCTTACAGTAGTCACACAAACATTAATAAAAGTAATTATACTGTAATGTCACTCAGGACCTGGTTTTCATTCATGAAAGTTGCAGTGGATATTTCGCAGTGCCTTTCATGCAATGTGCACTTGCAATCTCTGTGAAATGAATGTCTGATTTACTAAGGCAGCAGCTACTGTAATTACGCAGTCAGCGACTGGGACTGTCTACTAATCGTATTTTGTGAGTGAAGGAGAGCCTAATGCACACGGTGGTAGAACTTTCTCAAGGGTGGAGCTATTAACAAGCTATGGAAAGAAAAGAAAATTCAGTGATGCTGAAATATATTAAGTAAGTAGATAGTGAAACACTTTACACGGCTGCAATTCAGCTCCGCCTGGAGGAAAATAAAAACCTGATCAAGAGAAAAACGATAACAGGATATACTAAAGAGACAAAACAAATGCTTGATTAAGGTGAAAAACAAGAGACAGTAACAAGTTACACACTGTAGGAGAGGAGAGGAGAGATGAGTCATATGAAGTCACTACATGACTGATGTTTCTCAAGGTGTCTGCAGCAGTTTGCAACCAGTGCAACTCATTGATTACTTGTTTCCAAGAAGCTGCTATTTTTGCTCTTTGAACTGATTCGGGGCAGCTTCCCCAGCACACTTCTTTTTGCTTCCTGTCACTGACTTTTCTATGGCTAATTACATTGTAGATGAAATCCTCCCAGATGCACTACATGGGTCCATTGCAGAATCTATGCTGTACCCTGGGACACTCCTGTCCCCACCTGTGACATAAATACAGGGGGATGAAGTCAAAGCTGATACAGATGTTAAAAAGAAACTATGGTGGTATGGATTCTCGATGACTGGCAGATGTTATAATTAGGCATTAAAATGTCTGAAAGTGGCTGCAACGTGTCCGTTAGACAGCAGGAGACTGACGAACACTGGAGACACACAAGTGTTAGCGGTTAAATGCATTTTTTGAATTTGTAAGCTGGGCATGTTCAAGCCAAAAAACAAGGTGTGAAGCTGCTCTTTAAGTTATTACTGATTGCAATCTGCTTCAGATGACAGGCAGAGCAGGTGGGTTTAGTATGAGGGTGCAGTTTCTGTGTTACCACACAAGCAGTACAGGTGCCAGCACTGAGTCACATGGAACTGTGCCTGTTATTAGCAGCTATAGCTCTCGAAATTAACACCGCTAGTATCAAACCCATTAAAGTAAACATGGTTCACTGGATGAAATTCCCACTCGCTGTTTTTGCCAAGCACCACTTGGTAATGTTTTAAAGAATGCAGCATACTTGGATACCCTGATGAGTCCATTTTGTGAGCTGTTTGATTAATGAACAAATGTCGCTCGCCAGGAGTTTGTGGGGGGGGTTATTTGGCGAGGATGTGTAAGGGCTGCTGGTTAGACTGATTATTATACAGCAGAACTGCTAAGTTATGTAATTCATGGCAGATCCCAAACTACCTGCAGGCATTACTGAAACATCAGGTACAACATGTACAGTGCTGAAGAAATAGGCTAGGAGCTGGAAGGTTGTACCAAGGTAGAACCGATAGATACGTACTTATGTTATTATGTACACATCTTATTCATAGTATTGATATTGAAGCTGGGAATAGTATTTATGTACTGTTTATTATACTTACATTAAAAGAGTAATTGGTAACACTTAATGAAGATTGACAGTAATTTTGCTGAATGAATCATGTACTAATAATATATTTAGCAGTTTCTAGTTAAATGAAGGTACAGTGGAAGATAATAAGACTATAGGGAGCAAGGTGGTAAGAAGTAGACACCGGTGTTGCTGTGTTTCTCTTAGGGGTACTAGAGCCATATTAACCTAATGCAGTTATATCCGAGTATATGTCGGAGGATAAGTAATTTACAGGACAGAAATGCCTAATGGCAAAAATCTTTGATAGCTTAGACCAACTGTTTGTCCACCGCTGACAAATTAGCTATGCTTAGCTCATGCTGGTTAAAATTCTTTAAACAAAAAAATAAGGGATCTTTATCAAGATTGTTTCCGTAAACTTATCAGTTGTTAATTCTGAATATTCTGGTTTTATTTCTGTTGTAGTCACATAATAGACCCGTCAACACATCATGGTTCCCACTGCCAGGCCTGCAGGCCTTAGAATAAAGAATTGAATTAAATACAGTTTAATTACAGGTTTTACATACTATTTTAGTTTTGCTCAGAGACAGCGATGGGAAGCCTGATTGATAATATTTAATAAAAGGCTGATATCAGGCCGATGTATTGACAAAGTCTTGAGCATGGAACAATCTGTCCTCCATCAGCAACTACCGTCAAGGTGCTTTTGAGTCGAGCACTTAACACTAACCGCTCCAGTGGAACAGCTCAGTGACCGTCAGTACAAGCCTGCAGCTCCCAAGTGAAAATCTGTGCAAGTGAACGAGACCAAAGCGAGGCGTTTGAGTAAAAGAAAGAGCATTAAGGAGAGTGGGTTTTTTGTGCAGTATAGAACGCAATATTTCAGGACAATTTTCATTTGGATTAATTTGACTTCAAATAATAGTGTTGTATGATGGCACAGGCGGGCAGGAAAAGTAGGTTACGTCTGCATAATAATATGGAACAAAGCCATATCATTTCCCTTTGTCTGATTTAAGCTTTGATAACATCATCTCGCTATGACCTATATTCTGAGTTCATCATTTCCCAGCTGTGCTACATCATCTTTTCCTCTCTTGCCCCCCCCCCCTTCTGTGTTATGTTTTGTCTTTCCAGAGGACACTGATGAATCACACTTTAATTCACCAGTTTGGGGTATTTGCGTGGAAAATGCAGAGCGAGAGAGGGAACAGGCGAGAGACAAACGACGAGAGGAGATAGAGAAACAGAGGAGGAGAGGAGGTAAAGAGATAAGAGGGAGACATTGTGAGCCAAGGAGGGAGACTTATGGGCTATTTTTAGTCTCCAGCTGTGAGTCATTCTGAAACAGTGTTGAGAAGACCCAGTGGTTAGCGGAGGGGGATTGAAACGCGTCGGCTGTGACAAACATGATGCTTTGAAGATTGTCTCTCCTATAGACGAACATGTATTAAATATGGAAAGCGGTCTAGCTCGTAATGGAGCAGTGGCACTGGTTTAGCATAAAGCTCCATGGAAAATTATTCTTAATTGAGCGAGCCTTGATCTCGTGTTCTGAAGTGTGTCAAGTGAGGCACGGTTCCCATCCCTGCTGTTCATTTATTACTGCTGTCAGCCAACTTCTATCTGATAACACGTGAGAACACGTAAACAAAGTGGCTGCTTTTAACCCATTACGCGCTCTTTAAGATGTAAACTGTCGCGTCAAGTGTGCCATCCTTACACTAGCTAAGATGCTATCATCTTAAGGTTATATGAAATCAGGACAGCCAGTTGTAAATGTATAAAGGGAACTGGGTGGAGCAGCCTACACGCAAGTCCTGTACATTCAGCAGGAAACCTGAAACACTGTCTTAACATGCAAATCTGGGTGACGGTCTCTTGGCAGATAAGAACCGTTCTTGGAAAGAAAAGTCGGAGCAGCAAAGTTTTGCAGCTTGAGAGAAATACTGTCAACAGAGGATGAAGTGGAGACACGAAACACGAGGCAGAGAATATTTTCACCGCTTAACTTTTGGCATAGAGTTCACAGAATCACATTTTTTGTTTCTACCTTTCTGTAAACACCATTTCTCAAAAGAGCATAGGAGGCAGAGCTCTGGTTGATTAATAAAGAAAAGATATGTTTCAAATGCATGTCTTGCCGCTCTCTATAGAAACAGAGAAAGTATATCCCTTCACAGTGGGCAGAGTAATGCATTTTACATTCACAGAAACAGAAGCAGTGGTCTGTTTGAAACAGCAGCTGCTAAAAATCCGGGACGACTCCTAAAGACTTTGGTGACCCCGTCTGTCCCTCTACTGCCACCGTGACGTGGAAACGCTGGGTTTTTTGTGATTTTGGATGATTACCGTGAGTTGTGGTCCTCAGGATGAATTTTCATGATTTTAGTAATCCTTTAACTTTTCATCCATCACCATCATCTGTTACAAATTTCAATATGTCCAATACCTCATGATCAAATACCTGCAAACCAAATCCTGTGAGCCTCAGTTGTAGTTTGTGTTTAGTGCTAATGATAGCAAGCTAACACATTGGGAGCATGTTATTATGCAGAGTCTGACTTTAGCATTAAGCTTAAAGCACTAACTGTGCTAGAGTCTCCGAACTTAACCTCATGGAAGGTGTTTTGATGGCAATATCAAGACTTATTGATCATTAAAATGGCTCATTGATAAGCTATATTTTATTATAGATACAAAGCATAGTCTGCAGGAGACTTAAGCTGCCATTATACTCCTATTAGGGAGGTTGTGTCCAACCATTTCTGTAACTTTCCAAAAGCGACAATCCGACATTAACACCCACGTCACACTGTGATTAGCCAGCTGTGCTGAGGTGAGAAAGTAAGCTGGGTTTGAACATGTCTCAAGCTCTCCTCTGCAGGTAAGCTAATGCGAGTTCAAGTTAAGTATCCAATTGAAAGGACTCAGCTGCAGGTGAGCAGCCAGTAATTGGAATGACGTGCTGACGTTAAAATAAGCATAAAACACCTTTAAATAACCAGCTTTAATACTTTAATACCGTCACCATTCACTCATTTTAGTGCATGTGTGTCTGAGGCATGAGTCACCCAGTTCACTGAATACACTGTGTTCTTGCAACAATTTGTAAGGTTAGTTATAAGACAGATTTGCTAAACCTTCACTGCGTTATCTCAAGTAAAGCTTTAAAAGCGCTGCAGTTTGCAATGCTATCTAATTTGATCTAAAAGCCTCAGTGGTTTCAGACAGGTTTGATTAATTATTTCTAATAGCTGACAACAGAAATGTATTCATGCATGACTTTGCTTCTGTAATGGTAAATGATTCTTTTATTGACTGCTCCTGCATATACAGTACTGTGTGGCACACATGTATCACCATGAACACTTGTGTTGTCGTGTTGTGCAGCCACGTCTGCATGGTGTCTTCCTGCAGGGATATAACTCGTTTTATATGCAGGAATCATCTGTTCCTCCTGCAGAGGTTTTGGCAAACCATAAGAGGCTATACACGGTGGGAATGATTAAGGCGTTGTTTGAAAGCTCAGCCCATTTGAACTCTGTTCCCTACCGTTCCTTTTCTGAGTCATCATCTTATGAGCACAGCTAACGTTCCTTATCTCCCTTACACCTGCCCTCATTCTTGCTTGCTCCCCTCCACCATTACCACCACCACCCCCACCACCCCTCTCTTCTCCTCTCTCTTCATTTTTCTTTACAGTCCCAGATTATATTTCAAGGGACGATGAGGTAATTGTGTTTCTAACCCCATTGAAGTTAAAACTGCACAAGGGAAGAGGCAATCTCTTCGGAAAAGGTGATTTGTGCCAGAGCGGATGATCAAGTGTGTGTGTGTGTGTGTGGATGGTTTTGGGGGGGGTGCACTAAAAAAAAAAAAATGAGCAAAAGCCCCCTGTTGAGGTAAATCCACTAATAAAAAAGGGATGTATAATGTTTGATCTTTGAAAGGTTCAAATGAAAAAATAAAAATCATCAAGTGATGCAATTTATGCGCCATACTAAGTCATTGCCTGTTTTACTTTTGGATGAAAACGGAAACTTTTGTTTTCATCAGTGGCAGTATTGTTGCGCGATGAATCACTCCATATTCAACTGAAAGAAAAACCCTCTACAAAACCAATTAAATTGATATTTTAGAAAAGTGACTCCTGTGGCTGTAATTAAATCAGGCACTGTAAGAAAGGGGGACTTCCAGGGAAAATGAGCCATTTGGAGTCACTTCAGTCAGGTTCCACTGAGAAACAATATTTTTCTGGTTCATTTTTAAAGTTCCTCAGTGTAACGTGCCTTACAGCAGTGATTCCCAACCTTGTTCCCCCCTGTCAGATGAGTTCAAGTTCCTCTACATATGCATTATTGAACGGATTATGAAGTGGAAGTTATTTAACACTTAATTATATAAAAGCGGGTACTGTTAAAGTTGTTGGAGATGAAAACTGGAATGCCATGTAAGGCTAAAAGAAGACATGTTGCCTGTTTCACATCAGGTTGCTGAGATTTCTAGTTGCAAGTGAAAAGAAATGACTACCACCGTCGACCAGATTACCCCGACTCCCTCATTTCACTTAGACCTGAACATGAATAATTCACAAAGTCATTAACCTAAGAAATTTGCCCGTAGCCCTCTCCTCCCCCAGCCGATGCAAAAAAGCTCTATTTGTGGAGCTCTAACCCAGACTATGTCTGACTAAATTTCAGAGGTTTCAAAATGTTCTCCGGGGCAGCAGCGGCCTGCCACGAAGATGATGGCAACAAAGATTTGTTATATAATTCGGTGACAGGAATGTCCTTTTGGGGATGTTCCAAACAGAACATGCCTGAGAGCCTGCTTTGTCATAATATTTGTGGGTTTAAATGAAACCAAATAATCCAACAATAATAATCTCATCTTTAAAGTTTCCTTCCAGTGCTAGAAAGGAGTGTTTGAACAGTCTAGAAATACCAATATGAAACTCATCCTGCCTTAACTTTGACCTTGATTTATCCACCAAAGCAATATTTGACACATGTGAAATATGACACTATTTAGATTGCATGGCATCACAAGTTTTAAAGTATATGCTTTTAAAATTATACACGACATTTGCTGTCAAAATTAATTCAAAAAAGCTCATAAGAAAACATCGTGTACTCTGCACAGTAATGAACATATAATATAAATGTTTCATGACTTTGAATAATCTCAGTCCCGCCGTCTGTCGTAAAAAATGCACGCACAAAATATTGATCGACGTTCCTGCTCTATTGACAGGAATGACACGCAATAAATCAGGGAATGTCTGAAACAGATAAAAATCAATATGTCATGACTGGAATTATTCTTTACCCAGCCCTGACACATGCTTAATGTGCAGATTCAAGATAATATCCGCAGATGACCGGGAGATTGAGTGAGCTGATGTATATATTACCAGCTCACTGAAGCCATGTACATACAACAACCTTGAAATGATCTTTGCTTGCTCATTATCTGGGTCTGTTGGCTGCTGAGGAGATTCAGCAGAGCTGAAATACGTTGTACTAAGTGCCTGTTGATCCACAAGTCGGTATTTAATGGCTCAAAACATTAGTTCAGTTCTACTTTGTCTAATTTTTCTTTTTAATTTACTAAAGGCCACATGCTTTCAGGACTATATAGCTGTGCGGTTCAATGTAGTACAATTAAAAAGACCGCAATGTACCAAAATGTTTTTCATTTCTAACTGGTGCAGAAGGATTGTGAGCTTATGTGACAGGCACAGACAACAGCTTCAATACTTTTGGGATATTATATGGAATAATAGGCTATTATTACAGGATATTATAGCTTCTCCACAGGGCTGAAGGACCAGAAAGACTTGTGACAAAACAAAGTACTACCGACATACTTTAATATTGTTTCTGACTATCAACCGGAGCATATTTCATATTAAAAATACAATCTGAAATCTGAGCCTCTGCAAAAAACAACAGAGCAAGGGCCCCAGTGAGGCTGCACTGCCTATATTTTCGCCACTGTCTGCAAATTTTGCCAGTGATATGTTCAGCTAGCTTAGCACAAAGACTGCAAGCAGAAAGGCAAGAACAAGAAACTGCCTCAACTTTGAGTTTATTTAAGTGTCAATTAGCAGTATTTTCATTCATATTTCATTCATTTTGTGCAATTTACTCAAAGTGACCCTTTAATATAAGCAGGTTTCCTCATTTCAAATGCTGCTCCTTTACAGACATTGTACGATTGTCTGATTAAAATGACAAGGATCATCTTCCTTCAGATGTAGCATAAGATGACCGGCAAAGCCTCTACATACGCTGACATATCAACATTTGAACCCGGGTATCTTGTCTGACGCAGGCAAAGCTGATTAGAAAGCTTGTGTAGCCAAGCTGCTGACGTGAACTTCACCTGCAGTTTAGTGCACAGTAAACCTCAGTGCTCATAAAGGGACAGGGACAGTGGGAGGTGAGATGGTGAGAATTATGTAAAAGTTATTTAAACTCCCTGATCAAAAGCTGTTCGAGGCTAATCTCAAAACATTCGGGCCTTAAGCCCCGACACAAAGCACTTATCCAGGTTTTTTACTGCTGCTCTGGGGATTTGAACTGCTGACCTTGTGGACACAACGCTGCTTATCCAACCTTTAGGGTAGTAAACTGCAAGCATGTCCAGACTGCACTACATACAAATTAGAAAACGTTTCCATACAGTAAGATTTAAAAAAAAGGCATAAGCAAAATAAAGATTGTCTAATCCCTAAAAACACTGATGCTATTCCTTATGTTGGCCATGATCTTTACTTCAGACATTGTGACTAAATATTCTTGGCACAAAAAACCAACTTAAATTTGGTTAATTTTCAGTGCATCTATTTTTGTCTCTTTGGCACCTTTTAAACTGCCCTTACACCACATGCAGTGTCTGCCTTTTCAGCACAAACTGTGAAAGTACTAGAAAGCTGCCAGAAACCCAACATACAAGAAAAAAGACAAATGTTTAGTAGAGATAACCTCCGATTATACAGAACGGTTCTAGGTTGAAAAAGATGTTTTGCCTTTTAAAAACAAAAAAACTGCAGCAGAAAAAAAGAAACATGAAATAAATACTATAATATGAGTATTTAAATTTAAAAGTGATTTCATCCCATCTGTGCCTTTTTCCACTGAAAGTCTACGCCACTGTAAATCAATGAAAATCAGTCATTCAAAACATGATAATAGCACTTTCCGCTGGTCTTCTCAGCTTGTTGCTGCATGCTATAGAAATAAAGTTATGGCACTATAAATAAATCATGCTCTGTGTGTGAACTATTCATCTCGCCTCAAAAAAGAAAATGGAGATACTATGAAACTGGAAACAACAAGGTATGGAAGTAAAGGACAATTATAGTATAATGCCGTTTTGCTAGCAACCAACAAAACCACATATAGCAGTGTTTCCCCATTAATAGCTTGGCTTAGTTAAGCCAATACACAGGCTCAAGGGACCGTAAGGAAACTCATCTAAAGCCATTTAACCACAAAATACAACATGCACTATATGATTATCAGTGTGCAAACGCTGCAGCAAAACATACCATTTACAATACACACGTCCTCGAGAAAATGTCAGAAAATGTAAATATATAACACTCCTTATGGTAATAATATAGCTGCCATGGTAGCAGGAAAAACTAAAATAGAAATGGATGGTGTTTGTTTTGCTTGCCCTATTACTGGCTTTTGTTGAGTGTATGACTTGACGGAAATGTTTTCTGCAGATGTGAAAAACCAGGGAGCGCTGCGGATAACTACACCCAGGCCCATAAATCCATTTTATAATAATGTTGATTCAAACACACATGACCTTTAGCTTGCTGAGGCTCTCTGTATAAACAAATGACATTGCACCGGCGACGCTGGAGCCTGTTTGACGCTTCGCGGGAGGCCGAACACCGTTGATGTTTCAATTTGTGCCGTCCCAGAAATGTCAAGTTCATTTTTTCCAGAGTGATGGAATTGTTGAAATGCTGGCATCATCATAAAAGCATCTTCTATCTCCAAATGGGCCTCTCTTTCCGCCACATACAGTATGGCTTCCTCCCCATCTTACACGTTCATTACCTAAACACTTCACCTCGGGATGGCTGTGGATTCTGAATAGTGATACAATGCAATATAATTTTGTACACGGCAAAGTTTTAACACAAAAGCAATGCAGATGGTAGAATATCTTTTAATCTTTTTATATCTACTCTTAGATAGATTGATATTTTATTGGTTTGTTGTAATGCTGCCAGTTACTTGGGGGGATTTGATTGCTGAATGATAATTGCGTGCGTCCTGAGGGTCTCCGGCTCAAATGTTAGGAGCAGCTGTGAAAATACATTTTTAGAGCCTTTAAAAAGAGCTTCTACCACTTAATTTAGTGGTACATTTACATTATGAGTCACATATGATAAAGGGACAATTGCCAATATGGACCAGAACTTTTATTTTGAAAACCTTATTTGATGTGGATCTTAACAGGTCAAAAAAGTATATATCTATATCACTATCATGAAGATTTATGCATTCAAGTGCCCCTCCAAGCATGCTGCAAGACATCTTAAAACACTCCAATAATAGATGAATGTGAAAACACAGTGAAGGTCAAACATCTTACTGAAGTAACAATAAGCACATTTTGTGAGCAGAGGGGGGCTGTAGATCAAGACTGAAAATGTTGTGTAGGCTGAGAAGGAGCTATTTTATTAAAGCAGCATGTGTGCCCATTATGAAGGCCACCATGTTCACCTGCCACGTTCTGACCAGCTTAGTCACCACACATGAAACAGTGTTTTGCTGCCATTAGCTGAAGCAAATGGAAGTTCCTGGAAGGCTCGAGTCAGGGCAAAATAAAAGTAAGAAAAATCTAATCCTGTGGTTGTGGTGCATGAAACTAGCTAGTATACCGTACCAGAAGAAAGAACAGAAACGTCTGAACTCTACCAGCCTTAAAAGATTAAACAACATAAGAAAACGTATTAAGTCTGGATGTTAAGCTCTGAAAACCAAGGTATGCTTGGGTAGTATTTTATCCTTCTGTATTCTACCTGAAAATCCTCAGGAGGATATATAACCTGTTTTTTTCTTATCCGCATTGGCAGCAGGGAAGAAAAAAAAAATCATGACTGTGGGTGGTGACACTGAATCTCAGGACTAGATTATGTTACTGTAACTGTTAAGAACACGAAGCACCTGCTGAACAACCTCAACTTTAACCATCACTGTGCATAGCAGTCCTCTGCCACTCTGCCTCTACTGTAAGTAATACATTTTCTAAAAGTGCATTACTAAATCTACCAAGGTTCAGTCTATTCTCTCTAGATTCCTCACAAAATACAAAAGTCCAACTTTACAAAAGTTATTTTATCCTTTCATGCATGAATTTTGACAAACTCAATTAGGAGTTTTGAACTTTAAAATAGATTTTTAATGCTGTTAAACTACCGTGTTCACATATGACGACATACTGAAACTGTTCAATGTGTTGCAAACATGCTGAACCTCGCTCCCACTCCTCGGCCCCTCACTGCCTCCACTAGTTGAACTGTATATTTTTTCAGTGAACATTTTTTACAACAATAACAGCAACAGCAGCAAGATATCGTACATAGCTCCCCAAATGCTCTCTGTTAGATGTAATTGAGCGGTTCACCAACTATCTTCTATGAAAACTGGCACAGCACCCAAGTCACAAAGCCTCAACACACTGCATGCATCACGGCATCGGTTTGTGGTTTCCAGGGGGCGCCTTGGACTCTGCGCTTCAAAGAATGTGGGGGTACCACTGGGTCTTCTTTTTTGTGCGTCTGCATTTACTAGCACACAAGCTACAGATGCAATAGCTCCTTTTCCAATCCACACATTCTGTAGAGATGCCAGGCATCTCTGAATGCCTTTCCCACATCCAAGAAGGGAAGGAACTAAGCTGCTACAGGGTCTAAAGATACGGCCTTGTTGACAAGCTGCAGTCTGATAAACGTACCAGTTGTTAGCTTGAGTGACCGATACTTGTTTCATCAGGTCCCTCTCATCTGAAATGATGCAAAGCCAGTTCTTTAAGCCCGTAGACAAGCGTTATCACCATCCTCGTTAACATGCCAAATGCGTCCGTTATCCATAACTTATTAATATGCTAAATATATCTTTGCATGCCATCTGTCATGCCATGCAAAGACAACGCTCTGCGAGCAATGTAGCTCATTATATCTGACTGTGACATGGTGCACTCTCGAATACCTCACTAATGTTTGCTCATCAAGCTGACCTGCAGGGCATGCTGCTGCTAAGAAGCTCTTACACCCACAGTGGGAGAGACTCGGTGGGGCAACCATGGTCTCCATTGGTGTTGTTGAGTCCTATTTGAAAGCTGTGCAGTGGCCACACCTGTAGTACGCATCACTGAACCCACACACACAGTATTTTGTGCTTATCTTCGTGACCAATGGGGAAAGAAAGAATCCCAAACCAGCCTGAAGCTATAGAGCCTTGATGTTCACTTGTCATCTTATGAAGTTGTGGCTAATGGTGTAGCAAACAATTACCATTGGATGTCTTTGTCTCCAACACGTCTTCCCATATTCAGACATTTCATCTTTGGTTTGCTCAACTAGTTCCTTTGAAAACGACTCAATCGGAG
This sequence comes from Nannoperca australis, assembly GCA_036023655.1. NCBI lineage: Eukaryota > Metazoa > Chordata > Actinopteri > Centrarchiformes > Percichthyidae > Nannoperca > Nannoperca australis. The sequence continues at coordinate 17,430 of JAVQJD010074086.1, read as the reverse complement.
TTTGCCTTGAGTTACAATCAGCTTGTGTAACCAGACTGGGATGCTAATTGTTCAGCAATAGAAATATTTTCTTAAAACTGGCCCTTTAACATCCTGGAAAACAGAAACAGCAAAGCTTTTGTAATAAACTCATCCTGCACCAGTAGGTGTAAATGAAAACGTGCAGCCTCACAGAGCCGCCGTTGTCCACAGAACTAATGTGGAATAAATGTTAAAAACTGACATTAAAATCTTTTCTTGGGGTTGTTGCAATACATTAGCAAGCAAGTAGTATATCCACTTTTCTGGTTCACTAATCCGGTCTGTGAAGAAAATAAATCACATCTCATACTGTAACAATTCCTACATTTTGTTTTTGCAATATTATAATAATAATAATAATAATATTAATAATAATAAGTATAAAGATGGCAGTTAAAAAGGTATGCCTCATTCGTTCCCCAAAGAAAAATAAACAAATAAATCACATGCGCAGAGCAGATTCACGTTAATCACAACATTTTTCTGCTTCACAATCGAGTACATGCAGCTATAACCACGATCCATTTACTGCCCAATAATAGTCAGAAATTCCATAAATAAAAAATGCAATTATGAAAAAGGTTTAGCAAAGCAAAGCCACATCTGCGGTGCAGCTGAGCGTGACAGCTTACATTGGTAATCCTTGAGCAGAATGACTTGCTTGTAGTCATGTTGACTTGTGATATCGAATCAAGGCTACAGGAACAAAGCAATAAGAGAAAGAAAGAAGGCGAATGAGGAAAGCACAAAGGCTGTTGAGAAACAGCAATCATCGCAAAGGCTAAGTATTCAATTGAACAATTGCTGCTTTATAACCTGAACTTCTGCAGTGGGATGGAAACCCAGTCCAATACAAACCAGTGGAGTTGACAAGGGCACAATAGATAATCAATCTCTAATCAATGTCCATTCTTTGTCTCTTTGTCCTGAGGCTCTTCTTCCATCCGCACAGACTCTCCAGGTTTGCCATTATATTGTCTGCCCTCACAAAAAAAATGTTTTTTTATAATCCCACCTCCTGTAAAGAAGATATGCATCACGTCTCCGACTGTGAAAACGGACCAACGTAAGATCCTGCAGTCTACGTTCCCCGTCAATACAGTCAGAGCGTCTGTTAAGACAAACACACTGACAAAAGGTGCCACAGTGGGGAACGATACACAACATCCAAGCATTTGTTTTCTGCTACTGTGATTAGATGATTAGAGCTCTTATCAGGCCCAAGTTGGGTGAAAATATGCTGCTAGAAGATAGAAGCTAATAAAAGTGTTAACGGTGTAAACTGTAAGAAAGAGGAAAAGAAGCAAAAGCAAACCAAATGACAAATCAGTCTCCCAGGCTGACTGAGTTCACAAAGTGCTGCAGTCTAGGTGCCAGAAAAAGACAGGCTCACATATTCAATAGTAGTTAATTGTGGCATGTTCTTGCACGAGGCAAAGACATACAGTCTATGGCAAATACACTTCCCATCTAATTAAATCTGATCTGATCAAATCAAATGGAGCTGCTGTGTAATGACATCCATTCCTGCAAATATGTGTCCTAATTTGTGAGGATACAGACAGCGTCTCTGCTCACATCAAACAGATAGCACAGCTAGTGTCAAGTCAAAAGAAGATGCTATAACACAAAGGCCCCATACAGCTCTATTTATAGACTATATAGCCACTGTCCTGTTTTCTAATATAGTTGGATTCCTGCAGAGATCGTTTCCAGCACAAAGAGCAGAAATGACGACAGCATGAGTAAAGATAACTTGGGAGGTTTTCTCCTAATATTTGTCTAAAGAAATGCTGTTTTCCCATCCAGTTAATGCTTTGTTAACTAGACCTGTGGGCATCCGTCTACTGCTAAATAAACTGTAAGTAGCTTTGTCATGGTGTTAAAAAGATACCTAGATGACATCCATGTGTTTATCATTACAGTGGTTTTAAACGTGTCAGAGTGCCCCCCCCGACAACTGAGACACTGTTACAATTAATTCAAGTTAAATGGTGCTCGGAGAGATCACTCATCAAAAAAAGAAAAAAAGAAAAAGGCTTTTTAAGAAACATTTAAACCTCAAGCGCGCGAGGATGAGACCAGAAAGGTGAGAAGGAATCTCCCCTTGGCTTTAAAAAGGAATCACTTCTGCAGCACAGATTCCTGTTGGCTTGTGTTCAAAGAGACTCAACTGCTTCAGACTCCAAACAGTCCCTGGAGTGGGACTGCAGTTTTCTTGCCACTTTCTACCATCTACCCCCCTCTCTTTTTCCTTTTCCACTTTATCTGTGACTCTTTCCATTTCTCTCTCTCCTGGCTTACTTTTTCTCAGTTTTACTCTTTTGATTGTGCTGCACTGTCGAGACTGGCTTGTCACGTTAACACAATTTCAAAGGCGAGAGAATAATACGACGCTGCTGAGAATTCACACTGGAAATTTCATTTGTGTTTCCACTATTCTGGTTCTATCTAATAACTTCTTCAGAGAAATAATTATATTCATTTGAGTAGCACTTTAACAGTGGCACGTAGCAAGTAGACAAACAGGCAACTAAGTTTCTGCAGAAGGTGACAGATTTGCTTAGTTCTCAATCACTCAGCTGAAAGTGAGACGACAGAACAGTGCCTTCTTCCTGTTTAGTGTTGTAAATCAGTCTCCACATATGTCATAAAGTCTTCCATATAAAAATTTTTCCAAATATAACGTGGCTATATGAATTGGATTTTTTCACTACCATCGTCAGGAAAAACAGCATGTTAACTCACGACTATCAGCAGACGGCTGTCACAGTGAATATAAACAAATGTACACGAGTGTGCGGTCGATCCTGATCCACGTACACCATTATATTTTAATTAAATTATCTGAATATATTGATACATTTGTGTATGTAGCATGGAGGTGGTTACACCTGCATTTCTATTGTATAATTCAAAACCTCTAATCATTGAATCCCTTGAATGATTGAGTGGCACTAGTAACATGCAGGAACAAACACTGCACACTAGTAACCAGATGTTTTCTAGTTTTATGATGAAAAACATTATTAAAACAAGTTTGTTAAGGATTAGGAGGAGTTAAAGCTTTCATTTTCTGTTCATTTACACTGCTGCAGTGTGAACAGGCTGCAGATTTAACGTTTAATTATTTTGTTTAGGTAAAGTTTAGCGTCATTCAGCGTGAACTTGACTTGATCCCTCGCTGAAGAACAGAAGGACTCACTTCGTCGACGTAACAAATTTGATCACTAGGGGGCTCCCTGGAGGGGAGACATCAAAGGAGGACAATGTGCTAATGTGGAACTGAACGCACCCCCTGACTCTGCAGTCGGTGGTTTGAGAGTCAAGATAAGGAGTGGGAGTGTATTTGGGCGTACAAAATAGAGAGAGCTGTACACAAGAACCTTGGAATCAAGGACATTCCACTTATGTGGCTTTGAGTCACTCTGGCATCGCTACAGCATGCAGAAAGAACAACGGAGGAACAAGCACAACGTAGCATCCTGACCGTCTTATTCTCAGGAGCCACACTATAGTTGATTTTTCTATCTAATTCATTGCAGTTAATTGTATCCACCTTGAATCTCAGGTGTACAGTCCCTGTTTAAATGAGAATTAAATCGGACTCTGGGTTCAGATGAGGCAAAGCCAGCAACTGGTGGAGAACACAACAGCTTGTGTTAAATATTGGAGGCTGAACAGATCATTCTTTCGGTCAATACATATTAGGTTAACTGTGGAGAGAGATATACTAGGCATTAGTGCATAAAAAGAGGGAAATTAAAAGTACTGCAAGGTCAACAATATCCAGAGGGTGTCCTGAAATACTGCGGCATGATAAGAGAATTGGCAACAGCTGCCTTCTTAAATTAACAAAAATAGTCCAGAAGAAGAAATCCAGGGGATATTATCCAATAAACATGAATGTTTTTCATCTCAAACTTTTGCTTTAATGCATATTTGTCCCCCATTTCTTTCACCTCAGAAGCCATTACCCAGTTCTCACTCATGACAACAACTTTCATAAGACAACATTTCTTGAATCAAAACAGACTCTGGTAAACTCAGTGATCTTTTAGTGGTGTCTTTCAGTGCTAATGCCTCATCTGTGTATCACTGTAGCCTCGTCTTTAGATTTTGTGTATTGCAGATGACACTTTTAGCTTTGCGCTTCATTGAGTGACCCACTGATGCTGCTGTTTGCCTCAACACAACAATGAGTGTTAAACCAAATACAGCTGTGCAGAAATCAAACTCCAAAAATCTAAACAAACTAAAAAGGCTAACTATCTTAACTGCCTGAATGCATGTATGTAACACACCCAATGTGGACAGGTTTTTAGTATTTCAGATGTTGTGAAAATTAAGAGAAAGCCATACAAAAGCTTGGTGATGTTGGGTGTCTCTGCTGATCAAAGCCTTCCATACTGAAAGCTGGGAAATCAATTGGTGAGGAACTTCTCATCAGTGGACACCCTACAGTGGCACAGCAGGCTATCCGATGCTCATCTCACCACAGATCAAAGTAAGACTTGAATGGGAAAGATAACAAGCAAACAATAGAGCAGCCGTTACTAATTACTTTCAAAAAGAAATATTATGGTAGGCTACTAGGAAATCAGACTGCCATGCTATAGAAGTGGAGTACTTAAAGCAAGGCCAAGATGATAGACTTGACAAAGTCTGGTGTCCGAGCACCATGACACAAGAAAACATTGGTGACGACGCACCACGACACGGATTAAACAATACAATACTGGTGACAGCGCACCACGACACGGATTAAACCAATACAATACTGGTGACGGTGCACCATGACACGGATTAAACCAATACAATACTGGTGACGGTGCACCACGACACGGATTAAACCAATACTGGTGACGGTGCACCATGACAATAAAAACAATGACACCGTGATATGAAAACATGAGCCTATTGGTGACGGTGTTATGTCCCGTACACCTACACACAGTGTGTTCAATGAACAGCAGCGGTTCTGTCACTGACAACAAAAGAAAAGTAAGAAAATACATTTTGGATACTTAAAAATCAGGTGTACAACCAGTTAGTCTGAAAACCAGGTGGGGCATAACAAAGAAACAGGTGAAACTTATTGGTGACAGCGCACACTCACATTGACACTAACATTTACGGTAGTAATCACAAGAATCACAAGATGGATTATTAGAAAATAAATGCATTCAACTTACATCAGCTGCATCCTGTTTTATTCGGCTCTGGCTCAGTGGAACAACCAGTGAAGGCCCACCTTGAATATGAATATGAATAAACCTTGAATATGAAAACATAAGCCTATTGGTGACTTAGTCTGAAAACCAGTTGGGATGTAACTAACTAACTGGTTCCCGTATAGAATAAGATTTGTGTGGGAAAAACCAAGACTTCATGGTTCATTTTAAAACCAGTTGGAGCAAAACAACAACGTGTAACCACACACACCGACAACAATAAACACGTGTGTTGATTGATTATCAGTAAAATAAATAGATACGGTTCAACTTACATCAGTTGGAGGCGTCTTTCTTTCTTGCGCTTCACAATCAGGCGTACGGAAGCCGGTTAGTTAAGCACAACAATAGCATACAAAGACGCAGGTGAAACTTATCAGTGCACATTAGTACACATTGACAACAATATTCATGTCAGAAAACACAAATAATAAGTACATTTAACAAACAATAGTTGCATCCAGTGGTATTGTTGATGCTATCAAAGGGGGTTTTATTCGGCTCTTGCTCATTAGAAGAACTAGTTCGTGCTATCGCTATGTCGTCTTCCTGAAAACTGAAACTGACTTGCCTTTTCTTTCTCACCTGCTTCTCGCAATTTCCGCTTTTGAACCCCGTTTGTTGTGTTCGTAGTCCATTCCTCGTCGCTAGCTTACATGCTGCCTCGACCCTTCGCTAGCTAGCTCGCCAACTCTGCTCGGCGTTTAACACACCTGTGCATGATTAGGCGGCCATAACCCAGAATTCGCGGGCACGCATTTTTGGAAATTTTTCATGAAATAGCCAATTAATTATTTTTCAAAAGTGAATTTAGCAACATTACATAAATGTATGAGCAATATACTATAAGCTTGGATATGTAAAACCGTTTTATGTTATTCTACTATCATTTATTTAGCGAATGGCGGGTGGCTTGGCAGATTAGTACCATAAATAGTTGGTCATAATACTCTTTGGATAGTTGTAGATATATTGCACTGATATTTCTGATGTTCTATTGTCAAATTCCTTTGTTTGTTTTGAACAGGCCATAAACATATTTGATCTGCAATTGTTGTTGTTTCATTCTTTTCAAGTCTTCCACACAAAAAAAGACACAAACCAGTATTAATGTTAAGTCAAGTTTGTTTATATAGCACATTTCATACAACAGTGTGCTTTTGTTCCTTTTCTACCAACATCATTTAAATGTATGTTGAATTGTGTTCATCTATACTATGTTTTCTCAGTATAAAAAGCAAAGGAGCATACATAAATCTTATTTCCCAAATCCTATGTTTTATGAAAATTCTGGGACAATAATTTTTCAATATCCCCAAAATAGGGAAAGGTGTTATTACTGTCTGCCAGGAGGTAGGTTATCTAATATCCCTCAAAACTAATATAATCTGCTACTCTCATTTTATAAGGAGGGATTTTTTCTCAAAAGGATATTTGACATTGGAAGTAAAGTGGGAATTCATTACAAAGGTAATATTCAACAACTAGTGGTTAAGTCACATGTTGTGTGTCTTAATTGAGACATACAGCCTTTCAGTTTGGAGTAATGTGACTGCTCTGAACGCCAGACACAGCCGACAGTCACTGAGATAATTGCACCAATGATCCAATTGTATTGTTGCATATTAGTGTTGAGTGCTGATAGACTTGCGTACCAAGCTAATTTGCTTCAACAGGCTCCCTGTGGGCTTTTCTCCCATTTAACACAATTTGTGTGTGTGTGTGTGTGTGTGTGTGTGTGGGAGGGGGTATGCATAGATCATGTCTCCTAAGGTTTATGTCTGTGTGATTGCAGTTGCAGCTACATGGAGTTTCCTTTCTTAATAATTCAATAATTAAATTTAGATTTATATATCAGACATTAAATGAAAAAGATCCTGCAGCAAGTCCCTTCCAGGTATAGCTGATGACTGCAGAGGCCCGACCTTAGGGCAGTTTCTTCAGACCAGCAGGGGGGATCTGGATTAGACGGGGGAGTAGTAAACAAGCAGCACTGCTTGAGAATGATGCACAAGCCCTGAGCTACACCAGTGGAGCTGCTCAGTGCAAGAATGTGGTTGTACTGGGCAGCTCCCAGAGGGGGAGTCCGTGTTTGTCCTTCGCTCCTCTCTGCAACTGCACGCCAAAGCTGTCGCAGCAAATACATGTTTTCCCAGTCATGTGTCCTGGTTAAATAAAGATTACATTTATCTAATAAGGATTATGCAGTAATGACCTGAATAGACAGCTCATCCTAGATTATGATGCATATGGTAATATTTGTATTCAGCTGGTATTTAGTGGGTTGTAGAGAGAGTGTACAGTGATATGCAGCACCGACTGTTTGGTCTGGAAAGGGCCATCTTTGCTTAAACTTAAAGGACGTGAGGAAGCTCAAGAGGGGTTCTTTATACCTGAAATTCACAGATATTAAAAATTTGCTTGTAAGCGCATGCAGAAATGTAAATCTTTTCAATATATGCATGTCCACATGGACATCTGAGGGCAGGGTCAACTCTGGCACGGCAACCGCGGGTTAAATGCTTCATTTCAAGTGCACATCAGCAGCCCGCACTCCAATCCTCCAGGCTCTCCAGCTCCAGCTGGGAGCCTCCCATTGGTGTTTATGTATCAAACCATTGACCTTTTTCAGCGTGATTCAGATGGCTGGCCCCAGAGTTCAGCGGGTCTGCCCCTGTCAATACCCGTTAGACGTCTATATGAGGAAGGACTCTTGGCCTGGAATATTATCTGAATGTGTGCACACTTAGCTTAACATGCTTCATTAAACCTCAATCAGGAAATCTCACCCCATGACTGAGGCAGAACTGCGATTAAGGAATAAAAGCATCATAATGCCAAAATCAAATTTGTCAAAACTAATTTTATCAGTGCCCAGAGAACAAACGTAATAATAATCACGTCCATTTCTTTGTATTGTATTCTGTGAAGTTACTGAATGATGGAATCTAAGAAACACACCCTACTCTCTTGTATCTATCAGCAGTAGTTTAGACTGAAAATAGCACTGCATAAAAACACAAGGAGGTGCGTGGTGTGTGTGTGTTGCTTCAGATTAAATGATGAAATACAATCCAGGAAGTGCACTGTGAGAGATCTGTGAGTCCAAAGGCTTATCAGGAGCAAGAACACTGCAGAGTGGTTAATAACAGTCATTATCCTCAGCCTCAACGATGGTGAAGTTAATGGTGAAGTTATAATGTTCAAGTTCAGTAATCTAGCAGGAATGTATGCAATATATGAATGTGGCAAAAGTTGAACCAACAACTCTTTTGCAGGCATTTTCTTTTCCAGGTGAGCTTTTTTCCCTGCACTGCTAATGTTGGTCTGAACACAGCCTTAGCTCAAGAAAATTGTCATGAAGAGTTGAAACAAATAATCTTTTTTCTATCTTTTTATCTCCCTTAGTGCTGGCTTTCTGTGCATCCATTCCCTCTAAAGGTTACCTGTGAATCATGGTCTCTGGGGTGTTTGTTTCCCTCTGATTTTGAGCCCACAATAATAATAGCTGCGATTATGATCTACAAGTGCTCTGTTTTGTAAAACATAGGCTTATTTAACGCTGTTATATGCAGCCACCCACAGCTGTAGCAGTTTCTTTTGATCATTTTGAAGCATGAACACGTTGAATGTTGGAAGTTGGGGTCAAACCAAAGACTGCAAGACCTCAGAAGTATTTCTTGAACTGATCTTACGCAGTAAGTTGTCTTGTTTTGATGGTTCTGCTAGTTTCTGTTTCACCAAGAAGTCCTCATCTCTTGAATGGTGTCTGTTTAAGAGGGTTGAAATAAGAAAAGCTTGACTTTTTTGATCACCTTATGCCCGTAATATTCATCAACGCTCATTATTGTTCAGGGAGCGTGAAGGATACAGCACATTCTTTGGAGGTATTTTTCTGCCATTGATGATTTAGCACTGTGCCTTTCAAATCAGAGAAACATGCACATCTTTTGACTGTTTTAAGAGGGGAATCAAATGTGACAAATTGCATCAAGCAGATCCACGTGGTGTAAAATCAGGTGACTCAAAACGTTTAGCAGCTGTGTGGTGCAGGTAATGTTGATATTACGTCTAATTCCTGGTTATTATGAAGTAAATAATATATAAGGGAAATTCTGACCAAATTAGAACAAAAATAATCCTTTTGTGAAAGACATAATGAACAATATTCTTTTCTCACACTTTAAGAGAAACCAAAAGTGGAAACTACTACTCACACAAGCCTCTTGTTTTGTTGTGAGCTGTTGTGCATGGGATTTATTTTCTCTCTGTTTCTTTGTAACTTGACCAAAAGGAACTGCATTCTGTACTGGCAGCAATATTGTTTGCATGAGGTGTGTGTGAGAGTGAAAGAGAGAGAGACAAAGAGCTACCGCCTGCAGGTGTATGCCACACCCTGCTAACTCGCAGCAGTGCTCATGTTCAGTCCACAACTTCACATTTTTCAAGATGGCAGAAGAGAACAACTTCCGATTCAAGCGAGGTTCGAGGAACGAGGAGATGTCGAATAAGAGACTTTAGATGTCCCCTTGGTTTATGGACAGTGAGGTAAATTGTGCACAACTTGGACTACATTTCTTCTCGTAAGTGGTTTGTGTGGGTGAGGTAAGTAAAAAGAAAACACTTGGTGGCAATTTGAGTCATCCTTGGTGAATCTCGAGTGCTCTCAAAGCTTGTTAGAAGAAAGGTCTCTCTTTTGCTGGGTCTGGATTCGTGACTTCCCTCAGCAGTGCATTTCTAACATGAAAATCTTTGCCACTGGTCCCTTCATGCGCTTAAGGTTGTTATCCAACATCACATAGGCACTCGGCAACAGGCTGTGCCAGCATGTGACGCTGAAACATGTGACCTGATTACTTTCCGTCCTCCCCTTTGTTGTGCTGACACAGCACTGATTCCTCCCAGCCTTAGGTGGAGGAGGACAGGGCAGCTGCTCGCGGTCTTGTTGACCTGTGTGCTGTCATCAGTTTAAGCCAGCTGGCCATATTTGCATTTGCATCCTATATTTTTAACTAGGGAAAGCTTTTTTTGGAGCCCCATTACTATGCATGCAATGTCTAAGAGTCTCCGACGGCACACAGCATGGCAGTGGCCTCCTTTAAGACACAGTAGCCATAAATGTGGCTTTGAAGTCATATATGTAGTCCAGTCAGGCACGTTTATGGACTACAATGTCTTTGATGTGAAAATTGGTTTCTAGTACTTCTTTCTTCTTTTGTTCCCTGACATTATACGCCTCTATATGTCTCTTCTATATGTTGCTGCACTTGTAATATGTTTATCATCCTTTTTTTTTAAAGTCCTCTGGAACATATTCTGTAGGATTTACTCAGCCTTTGAGTAGCAGAGCATAAACAACCTACAGTGCTGTGCAGCACATGCAAGACTCTGAAGCAAATAAACACCCTGTGCACCAAAAAACACACAAACACTGCATGACAAATGGGATCAACGTCTCCTTGATTGGCCCATATGTAAGTGACAAAGTCTTAAGTACAGTACATGCTCATAGACTCGTGTTGGCTGAACCAATTATAATTCACAACACCATCTGCCGATCTTTGTCTATCATTAACATGAATTAAAAATGAAATCACCGTATAAAATGAATAAAATATCAAGTTTTTAAAGCTTGTGCCTCATGCATAAATGATCCAGACCAACAGGTTAGGAGTCTTGGCTTTAACAGCACTTTAGCAGCCCCATCATGTACGCTGTCATAGGAGAACAGCCAGACCGGTTCATCCCAATTCCATTTAAACGCCTTTCACTAATACGGAATCACTTAAGGCTTCCTGTTAGAGAGTGGTGGGAATGGCAATTAAGCAGAAATCAAATTCCTCCCATTTTCTTCTTCAAATAAATGTCAAATTCCCTAATTTAACTTTGAGTTTGCCTGCCCCATGAGATAAAGGCCTTTTGTAGTTGCCCTGCATCTGATGGGACTTGAGCAGATTTATTAGATTCTATTCAACCACCTCTAAAAGAAAAAGTCGTCTCCCTCATGTCTTATTACATAAATAAGTAAACCAAAGACATGTGTTGCAAAGACCGACTTTTCCGAGAGAAAGATGATCAAACTCTGTTCTCTTATCTTTGTCTCGGGAAGGTTTGGGGATTTTACAGACGCTCTGGTGAATTCACTGAGTTTTTTCTTCAGAAGAAAAGATAGAAAAAGAAAGTGTGAGGGTATAGAGAGATGAGTGAGAGAGACGGACACAGAGAGGATCCAACCTGTCAGCATCCGTTCAGTATACAGATGCCACAATGGAGCAATTATAAATTAGCGAGCTCAGGTATTAATCCAACAGACAGCACTTTGGGATTGGTCATTTGGCAGGAAACATTTTGGCCCAAATCAGAGGTTGTGTCAAAATAGCTGACGCTAGGGGAGAGGGATGTAAAGAGCGAGAGGCATAAAGCGAGAGTTCAAAAGAGGAGGAAGAGAGGGAGGAATGTGCTCGTCCCCGGCATCAGATCAGAGGGTGTGTGTAAAAGGCTGACTGCTGGTATTTCCAGCTAATGAGATACTTAGCTGCTGGTGGTAGCCATTTGGTTGAACCTGTATGCTCATAATAGCCATGTAAACACACACACACACACACACACACACACACACAGATCCAAATAACAGCAAAGCCTTTAAAGCATATGTAGTATCTCAACTATTGAACGTGTTGAACATTTGGAGGTAAAACACCAAGGATCCACTCATGCTAGTTTATTACACCGGCTAAATAAACCTGACCAAACCATAGCGACATAAGATCAGAAAACTGGTTTGGAAGTCACTGACAATTGATGTCATCCTGCCAGAGGGTGTAAGATTAAAAAACTCTCATATATGTAGTTGTGGAGGGCAGTTAGAGTGTATTTTGTCTGTTCACTGGAGAACTTGTCGGGGTTTACAGTTACAAAGTGCTGCTGGTGTAGTCTTCCAGCAGATTACAGCCAGACATAGTTAGAGCCAAGCGGGGTGTTCATTATGCTTTCCTGTCGAGGTCTTGCAGGTCTTATGAGTGATGGATAAAGGCACCGGAGCTGTCTGAGAGCAACGTTGACAATCATCAGAGAACTGTGGTTAAATCTCTGGTTATCAGTCCAAAAATCAGGGTCCTACTGTAGATGGCAATGTGTGACACGTCCACCAATGGACAATTAGGAAAGATTCTGACAGCATCACAAATTTAAGACCAAATTTCACAGGTTGACGGCTGCTACGACCTCTGTCTACAAACCAACCAATAACAATACAACCAGAAATTAAGCAGAACATTTAGTTTTTCCGAGGGAGGCACAACTAAAAAGTAGCTTGTGTGCATTTTCAAAACACAGCGGCACAAATGCGAGATGATGATCAGCCTAATTAGCATTATTTGTTCTGTTTACATCGTAGGACTTACAATTCACCACGCATTCACAGCACAATCTGACATGCTTCAAATTGATGTTGTACAGTCTGACACAGATTGTGACCATGTTTTATTACTCATTTGTAATAAATAAATAATAAACGTACTTAATTGTTGTTGACGCGCAGTCTAAAGGTGCCTTCCAGGGAGATAAGACTGTCAGATATGTGATTAGTCTGCTTGGGTTGCCTATTATTTCAAGTTTGTTGAAGGTCAAGACAGGCTGAAGAACTCATCTCAGAATGTGAAGCCTTGTACATGTTGCGACTGCCTCTCTATGTTGATAAAAGGATGAACACATTGCTTCATGTACTATATATGAAGATGAAGGACATACCTTACAAGGCAGTACATTCAGCAGGCAGCAGCTCAACAGTCACTGGGTTCAATCATTCACTTAACTATAAATGAATCATTTCTACCACAGCTCACACCCCACTGGAGAAGTATAATTCCACCTTAAATGGTGCAGCGTTGACATTTTCTTGCTGCTGGAAAAACTTTCACTCTCATATTGTCATTGCACAAAGACCCTCAGCAAGTTCTCCACCGTTCTTTGCCGTTACTTTGTCAAAGTTGCTGTCTGTGATTAAACCAGGGACCAGTGTGTCACCAGTCAGCCATATTGAATCTTTAACATGTAGCACTGCGCACATGTTGTTGGCAGGTTAAATCTGCCAAATGTAGAAAACTGCTAAGTGAAAAGCACGAAACATGTTGAGGTTAAGTGGATACATCACTGCACATCTGCTTCTACCATGAAATGTACCCAACATCACAAACTGATGATATATAGCGGCTAACACAGCTGCTTATTAGGGAGCTGCATAAAGAAATGTGAGTGTATACTGCATAAATACATTGAAAGCATTTATTTTGCTTCAGCATTTATTCCTACAGATTTCTTGGCTTTTTAATAATATTACTCTCCAATTTCTCACTTTTATTTCAACCCAGCCTGCAAGTATGGTTGATAATAATGCCACAATGCATAATTTTTATGACTTCTCTGTCAGGGGTCCATTCAATCCATTAAATATAAATCTTGCCCACTAGTGAAGCAACTCAGTATAATTTCATATATGTTTCATATATACAGTATCTTGTGCTGCTTTGGTACAATAACACATCTCTAATGTCAAGCAGGTGCAGAAGGGAAACAGCCAAAACGAAAAGATGCTCCTGAGAAAAATACAGATGGCCTGAACAGTTAACAGTCCCTTCTCTTTTTTGTCAAAAACCTTTCAGCAACACCCACTCTCTAGTAGCTGATGACATCAAATAGCACACTATTCACTTCTGACCTTATTTTGCAAGACAGAATGACGGTTTACCTGAGCACAGCTGTGCATCGCCATCAGGTATAAACCATTTGGGCTTATCCAGGTTTCCAAGGATTTTCGTTCAGGGTGCATTGCCCACATGAAAGGGAATTTTGTCAGAAGGGCTCCATGAATTATGCAATGGCAGAGTGGCTTTGCAGGTCTTGCTTAAATTAATATGATACTGAATAAAGAAACGAGATGGAACTGGCAGTTTTATCCAGCAGAGAGGGAGGAAATCATTTAGATTTAGAGAGTAGGTTTTAAGGGAATGATGCACAAAGGGCATATGTGTCAGGATGCACATGTTGAAAAAGAATACCTCATACAGTCTCATTCAATATTTATCCATGCCTATACATAATAGTCTTTTTAGCAGATAACGAAGGCTTATCATCAAGATGCTCAGGTGTTAAGCAGGAAAACCCCCCAGAAGTAATCTTCTCACGGTTTTACTAAAGGATTGTTTGGCCACTCTTGTTATCCAGATGAAACACTTGTCAGTTCTTATGTGATGAGCTGCAGAGCATCCACAGACTAACATTTACAGGTCAATCTTCAGCACCTGCCACGAAAAGCGACGCTGCATACACTTTGGAAAATTCTGTCAATTATATAGATAGACGGCGGCATTCAAGAGAAGTTTTCTTTGAGAAAGTAGCTGCTGACTCAGATTAAACAATGCTGAAAATAACAGGCAGAAAGAGAAAAGAAGCACCCATTATCTGTTTGTTGGATAATGGCCCATGAATCTATTTTTCTCCTCCCACTATTTTTGTTAATCCAAGAGGGCAGCTGTTGCCAAATCTCTGTCATAATCTATGTCCTTGTCTTCCTCGGGACACTGTTGACCCTACAGTTTTAAGCACTGCAGTGTTTTGTAACTAGATTGGCAGCCAGACAGGCACTCAGACAGACAGATGGACTGATAGGTGCGTGTCCACGGTGTCAGCATGCACCGAATCTCCTCTGAAGGACCTGTCTGTGATTATCTACATACTGTAGGTGTTAATATGTGCTATAGTCTTATACCAGGGTGGCAAAGTGCTGTTTGAATACTAATCCTAGTTATCTCAATTATCTGCTCTATCAAGATGATTTGTGTGGAAAATGACACTACGCCAACCTGAGGTGATTTGATTATAAGTGTGAGTTGGGAAACCACTGAGCAAATGCTTTGACACTTTCTCTAATTGACAGACTATGACTCATTCTGTCTGGCACTTCATTTCAGTTACTAAGTCTGAGTCCCTTGCAGTGTTGGGAAATGGCTAAAGGTGAAGTTCAACATTGTCCTCTTTTTAAATCCTATTTGACCATAAAAAAATGCTTTCTTATGCTTGCTCTTCACCCAGCTTACAACCTTTTCATGATATTCATGTTTTTTTATGCTAGAAATTATGTACAGTGGCACCTGGATACGTGGCCTTTTGCCTGAACCACGGTGACTGAGAACCTGGGACACAGCTGAAGCTAGTTAGCAGCAAGATGTTCCCCCTTCTCTCCAAAGACGGCAACATTTTGCCAGATAGAAATGAATCAGTGGAAGTGAATGGACTGTGTGGGAGTGACACCACTTCGCTAACACACGGCTAATGAGCACCAACAAGACTACTAACAAAGTAGAGCGCTGCCTGTCAGGGAATAAATCTGCAAGTAGTAGTCCTCTCTGGAGCTCCCTTGGTGCAAAGCCTAAAAATATGGACCTGAGTTTTGCGACGCTACTGGCTGGCCTGCACTACAATCCACCCCTGTGCTTGTTAGGACACAGCTGCGTAGACAAACCTCCCCAACAACAAGTGTACAACTTGAGAACAGTTTTGCGCCACTGCTGGAGGACCCTGGATCTCCGTCAGATGACCTGTGTAACCTCACATCCTCACACAGCAGGGTAAGGACTGGCAGTAATTCTGAATGGTACATTTGTGATTTGCCGGCCTGTTGTGATCCATCCAGACCTCTCTGATCGTCACCGTCAAGTCCACTAGCTGACCCCCAGCATCAAAGTGTTCATGCACCAAACATGAGGTCAGCTCTAAGACTTTTGCCTTTGGGAATATTTATTCATATCATGCACTTGTATTTTGTTTTATTCTTTCAAATCTAAATAGTAGTAAAACCTATTTTAATGTCTTTTTAAATTTCCTTATGTTTATTTTCTTAATGCCTTTTATGACTTACGTGTAGCACTTTGAAATGCCTTGGCGTTGTGAAAGCCAGAAGGGCAGACAACCATCACTCTTAAACTCAAAAACAGACCTTTTCACCCACCTCTACTCGTATTCCTCAGGTGACAAATGCTGTGGAGGTGTTTCGATTGATTTTTGCACACAGAGAGACTCAAGACACCGCAAACTGCTCCCTACAATTGCACCATAAAAAGGATGCCTTTAAATACAAATGTGCTCTCAAAAAGCAGGAAAATGAGATTCCCTGCCACCAAACGATTATGTGAAGGAGACACATCCCAAAAAGGCAGGATGTTGACATTGAAAGAATATTTTGGTCTGGGTGATGGATGGGAAACATAGGTTTGAGTCTTGACTCATATCATGAACCTCCACAACATGCATTCCCAGCCTCAACCTCAGCCCCATTACAAACACCTGACAGTGTGAGCTCTTAAAACTTTCCCTTCATTTTCTATGTTTTTCAGGGTAAACATTCAACCTGCTAAACATCAGCAAGTTAGCATTGTCATTGTGAACATGTTAGCATGCTGATGTTTGCATGTAGCTCAAAGCACGGGTACTGCCACTGTTGGCTAAAAGCAATTTAGTAAAAACTAAATAATAAACTAAAAAAACGACATGGTCGTGGCACGTAACAATTTCCTGTCTCTTTTCTCTCTCTGTCCTCAATCCAGGGCGTAATCATGGTGAGTGTCGCGCACCTGGGTGATTGGAGGAACCAGCTCATTGGCCCAATCAGAGTGCAGCTGATGGATCCCTGGTTAAAAGGACTCAGTAGAGGAAAAGAACGGAAGAGGCTTGAGGAGACCCAGCCAGAGTCCCAGTCCCAGTGTTAAAATGTGTTTAATTTGATTGCGTTACGGCGTTGCATCGGGAAAGTGGCCCGTGCAACCGAGTCTGTGTTACACTGCTGCAGAGGGAAAGTGGCCCGTGCAGCTGAGTACACTCGTGTTAGAGGTAAGTGGTGGGAGGATCGGTAGACTAGATAAGACGGGGGTACCCTGTACATTTCCATCACGCAGTACTTCCCTGTTAGAAACACCAGCTAGGAGACTGCTGCCACCCATGTAAAGTTCTGTCAGTTAGGAAGCTAGGCCTTGTGTTTAGACCTCAGCTTAGCCTCTTTTGTGTTCAGTTAACTTTCTTTTGGCAGAGTCTACCCGTCCCATCCTCCCCCACTTCATGTTTTGTGGTGTCTGTTTATGTATGTTAATAAATGATTGTACGATCAACCACCCCGTGACTTTGT